>JABJVR010002712.1:0-16944 GCA_025773905.1 Chitala chitala
TACCCCCCCCCACTACCACCCCCACCCCATACTAATTTACTGTGTCACCCATGGTCCAGTTAATCAAGGAATCGAAGATGTACCATCACAGCCAATGCAAATCCCTGGCCAAGAAGGTCACGCCTCTAACCTATTGCCCTAACACTGCAGCTCGTGCACGCCTTCCATCTTTGCAGCATTTCATTCGTCATCTGTTTATAAATGTTTGTGTTTCGTTTGTGGAGCAGTGACTGCACGAGCACGGATGTATGTGAACTCGCCACTTAACGCCATTATCGACTAAATCCTTTTCTTTAGGTTCAGATTAATTATATTGATCATTTAAAAGCATTTAATGTGGACATGTTAATAAATTTTATGTGGATTTTTTATGCATCTGACGTAAATCTGCAAAGCAAGAAATCCATCAGGTACCAGTGAGCTAATGGTCAACTTTCAGATTCGATTTCCATGTTTCAAACGTTTTTGTAATAAATCTAATTAACGTGTATCGATCATAATTGTTCAGTAACGTACTTAATGTTTCTATTATCTTTCGTAATGAGTTACAGAATAAAACCCACAAATAATATGAGACATTGTTTGTCAGCAAGAGCAGAAGTGCGTTCGCAGCCTCACACTGCTGTGTACCGTACCTGGTGTACCGTGCTCCGAGTGACGCAGGTGGGATGACAATGGTCAAGGTGAGTGAGTGAAGTTTATTTTCAGTGCTTCATCAAGAAATATCTGTATATGCAAAAACACTTTGTATAAACACTCATTATTACATTTAACAAAGGTGTTGGTTTTCATTTCACAGAAATTCCAGTGCTACATGTTTTGTAAAGAAGGTTGGTTTACCTGAGATTGTTGGTACATTAGGAGAAGGTGCAGCGTTGCGTTACCTTTACACCGGTAGGAGTTGTAGGTCAAGGCCTCTGTCCGGAATGTGACCCTCAGTCTTTTTCATTTGCAGGCATACCATTGTGGCAGGCAACAGTTACCATGGGCAACTGTACTTACGCTGACAACCACGTGAGAAAGAGAACATGGGCTTCGTGGGCCGAGCACCGTGGTGACAGGAGGGCCTCGGTTGGGGGGGGCAGCTACACACTGACAGACCTCGATTTACATGTGGAGTCCCCCGTCAGTATCTCAGCGGGCCACACTTCTGCATTAAGGCAGTATGAGGAGGACCTGTTATCGGCCTGACATTATGGATGGCGCTACTGTGAACCTGCTATGTGTCTAAGAGATAAGGTTCCAAGCCCAATTTTTTTTTTTTTAAGCTCTGATTTGTTTCAAAGTTTGGAATTGGACTCATTCCCGCCCAAATCACAGCTTGATCAGCAACAAAAATGTAAAAACAGTCTCAAAAATAAATTTTTAAAGCTCACATCACTGTTCAGTATGTCATAATAGTCTAGCGTTTGTGATGACAGCAGTAATTAGATTGGTTTAAGTGTGGTTATTAGCACTTTACTCTGACTAACACGATTTGAGGAGATGATACATGCATCTGTGTGGAAGATCCTGGAGAGGAGAGCGGGATCCCAACAGCTCAGCCATTAATACTGGGAGAGAATTTCAATAAAACACACAAAACCGCAGTGGAAGGATATCAGTCACTGTGGCTTCAACAGTAAGAATCAGCACTGAAACTGACAAACCGAATGTGCGCGCATGCGCGTGCACACACACACACACACACACACACACACACACACACACACATACGCATAAAGCTAGTAAGGATCAGGGTAGGGGGAGGTTCAGTTTTCACCTTCTTCTTCTATCTCTTTCAGCTGCTCCCTTTAGGGGGCGCCACAGCAGATCATCCATCTCCATGCCAACCTGTTCTCTGCAGCTTCCTTTGTCACCCCAACCTCTCTCATGTCCTCCCTCACTACATCCATGAACCTCCTCTTTGTCCTTCCTCTTCTCCTCCTGTCTGGCAGCTCCATCCTCACCATTCTTTTCCCTATATACTCTGTATCCCTCCTCTGCACATGTCCAAACCATCTAAGTCTCATCTCTCTCACTTTGTCTCCGAACCGCCCTACCTGTGCTGTCTCGCAAATATGCTAATTTTTATTCCTGTCCAATCTTGTCACTCCCAATGAAAACCTAGGCATCAACTAGGGGGAGGTTCAGTAGCACAGCTAATTGCTGAATGCCGACCTGTGATTTGCTAGCCTCAGTCCACAGCCACGCCCCCAAACTGGACTCCTCCCACACACTGATTAAATTATTCCTTCTATGTGTGTCAGCAGCTACATTAAATGGCAGGAGTTCTTCAGCTTCTCCTAACTTGCTGCTGAACCTGAGACACCATCAGTTTCTGTGGGCTCAGTGTACAGATAAAAGTATACGCTGTGGACGCAGCTGATCCAGCCCACAAAAAAACACAGCTCTTGTCTGAAACACTACCAGAGACTCCATTCATCCTGTTCGTTATACTGTACTGGGTTTGAGCAATTGTTTTTATTAATTTAGCGATAGTTGGCATGGACACTTCTCACGTATAAGGCAGCAGAGAACGTGTGTTTCTGTGTGTGTGTGTGTGTGTGTGTGTGTGTGTGTGTTCGAGTGTTCAAGTGTTCGTGCTTACATGTCAGCAGCTGCTACACTAAGCATGTCATTAAAACGGATAATTTCATAAACATGAGCTTGCAACCATTTACACCAGTGCATACCCTGCAGTTGGTACCTGGAGACCTACAAAAACAAGAAACAGTCCAGTTGCATTTTTCATCACATCATCCACAGATCAGTCAAACACACTTGTGGTCGCCCAGTTCATTAATATGGACAACAAAGGCACTATTCTACTACAGAAGTATCCTCATCATTCCATGATAATGAGCATATTCTAATTAATATTTCAGCAAGTGTACTTTTTGTAGTGTCACACAAGGGAAGCCGCAGAATAAAGTCTCCCAGAACTGAGGTCCTTGCTTCTTGGCTAATAGACACCGCTCCTAAAAGCTTTGAAGACATCAGGGTCGCCCCAACGAAAACAGGAGCAGCTGGAACCCAACCGCGCGCTGGACAACAGTAGCCAGAACACACGTGACCCACTGTCCGCATTTTGATTTATTCAAGTAATTTTGCGTGTCAGTCTGGAATTTACAGGTGCGTAGTTTAATAACAGCGGGGATGAGAAGTGAACATATGGATGGGATCCAGAATAGTATCAGATATGCCAACATTCAGCTAGCAAGAGCAGAAAAAGAGCTCATGGTTTTGTTTTTTAACCAGAGCTGTTCCTTGCATGTTTGCCAGCATGTACCAGAGGTTTGGTAGAGACCCCAGGGGTTGAATTAGTTCCCTCTAAGCCTCCAGCATCTTGCTGTTAAGCAGCTTCCAGTATTGACAGGGCCGTTCATGTTAAATATACATCTGGCAACATGCAGTAACCAAATTCAATCTGCTTAATGGATTCAAAAATAGCAACAGATACGTCAACATTCAGCCAACAGCAGACATGTTGAGCAATTTGTTTCCTCTCTGAGATTAATGTCCAGTATTTACCATGATCTGAAAACCAGAACATTCTGTACAGTGACTGATTTTAAAACTAATAGGTACAGACAGACACACACGATCCCCCAAAAACCATTTTCTTTTCTTCATTTTGAAGATGCCAACCTGTATACCCACAGCAAAATATAGTGTGTGATTGAAAATGACATTTAGTTGAAATGCTCACTTTATTATCAGGTTCGTAGACAGTGAAAGTAGGTGAAATTTAAAAAAAGTCATTTCGGCCATAGAAATTGGACAATTATTATTATCATCACCAACTCCTTGATTTCTTACAGGTTTTTTCATATTCAGGAGAATGGATGCACGGAGGCAATGGCTGAATCTATATGCATAAGGGGTTTTATTCCACCAAACAGGGTACGGAATACAGAGAACCAAAGAACAATGCTACACAACCAGCTAATAAACATCATAACACAGCCAATGGTCTACACAGAACTCAACCACTGGCAAAGGACTGAAACAGAAGGGAGGTATATATAGGAGGCCCAGGGTAATGAGACACAAGTGGAGACTACTGATATAATTAACAGGACAATTAGCACAAGAGGAATGGGAGAAACAGGGGCAAGGGTGCTAACTAGTGAACATAGAGGGAACTGACAGGAACAGATTGTGACAGGTTTCTCATAACACCAAACACCTTGACTTCCCAAATGCCTTCTTATTGTTATCATTGTAGTTATTTGTTTTTTGCAGTAAACAGTAAAACAACCAAATATTTAACAGAGGCAAAATGATATGTTTTACCATTGGCAGTGTAATATGGATGTTTTACCACTGGGAAGTGATATAATGATCACCATCAGGAGTTATAAATGAAACAAGGAAAACTGAAATCAATATAAAATTCTTGTTACTTACTATCATTTTTCAGTACAATTATTTGTACAACAGGAAACAAAACCATTTTACGCTGCCGATAAAATTATTTTAATCCTAAATCTGAGAAGTCTTCTCCCTTTCAAGAGTTCTAAGATAACCTGCTATCTAAAGGAAGCGAGGTCAGAGAACAGGGAGGGTTTGTCAGAAAGTCACAACCTCTTTAGCGTAATCCGTCAGTGCTTCATCCTGCCAAAGAGCAGGCGGCCTTATCGTTTCCAAATCTGACGTGGGTGAAATTACGTTCACCCTCCTCCTTTGAAGATCAGAGGAAGAACAGTTTTGGCTTATTGCAGGAGACAGAATTTGGTAAAAACATTCTGTGCTGTTGGGCTTTCCACAGGCTGATGTGCATGTAAACCTATTAACCTCCTACCAATCCAGGCTTCTGTTCACTTTGTGGCCATTACTGTAGAGGGAGGGGTAAGCAAATTAGTTAAAAATGAAAATAACAGACACATCATGGAGGTTCCCAAGATACTGAACACTTTGACACAGTAAGACACCTCAACAGAAGCTACAACAAGTGAAAAATACCTCTCTGCGACTTACTGTAGAAGCTTTTCCCAAATTTACATCTACAGCTCACATGACTAATGCCATTTTGGCACATTTTACCGAGAACATTGAACCTACTTGCATGAAATTGCTTTCAGTGGGCAACATATTTCCTTGTTTACCGGCAAAAGCGTGCAAACATTTGCTTACAGCGTTTGCTGCAGAAACCCCATTCAGTCTTTTCATCTCAGGAAAGATGGCCCTCCACTCCGCCGTTTGGGGCAGAGATCAGCGATGCAAAACACACGCAGGTGACAGGGCAACGGCGCCCTCTTCACAGCACTGTGAGTGTACGGCTTTCCGTTGGATCATTCTGTCATAAACAGCCAAGGTGGTTGAAATAAAAAATATATATTCAGTCTTGGAATTGATAATAATATAAAAATAATTGTTATTAATATTTTCACTCTGTGGACTATACTGGAAAAAACAACACAACACCTGTCAATCATTAAATCTGACAAACAATAATATCAAAGGCAGTGTGTCATGGAGTAATGAAGTTTATTAATATCTTTGCAAAGAGGTGATCAGCACACAACAGCGAGATCTGGCTGTTGCAACCCTAACTCTCCTTCACTACCCCTTATATACATTCCTCTTAAGACCTTATATTCAGACCGTATCGCCTTCGACTCATCAGTTCCCCTTTTTCTGTCTCTGGGTAGGAAGGGGTGTGGGATTAGTCAGATCGAACCAGTTCTGCGGTTTTCAAAGCATGAGCTAATTTGTACTGTCATCATATCTTGCAACAAGCTTAACAACAATCCCACAATGCACCTTGTTAATTCTAAACTACACTGACCACCACAGCATTCTCCTGTTAATATCATTGCGCACACCATGTGCTTGTAAATTTATTTCACATGGTCTGCCTTCTGATATTACTTTTCTGGATTTGTCTGTGTGGTTTTCACACCATTTAAAGCTTTCATATGGAGCATTGTTGAGACCCAGAGACAGAGGTGGCCCTGGGCATAGGCTGTGTAGACAAATGCCAGGGATGCTGTCCGTCCATAGGGGCACCACTGCAGTGACGGGTGGTGGAATTTGTTGCGGTGTAAGGGGCACCAGCTAAAATCTTGCCTAGGGCACCAAATGGGTCAAGCACAAGATACAAGGCACTGGTAAGACACATCACTGTCATAAATCCACACTGTTTCTTGAGGTATCTGCATACCAAAAAAATAACACAGGCTGGGATGTAATTTTAAACCACGAGGTGTTGAAGAAGCGAACTTGGGCAGGATTAGCCAATCAGAACCTGGAAGATCCTCTTGTGGATTATCCCTAGTTTCATCTCACATTCACCTCACACCACACCGACTTGGAAAAAAACAAGTAAAATTTAGTTTTTTCTTCTATTATTTTTTATTTTCATCACTGTTCCAGCTGAACAGTACTTTGGCATACGCATTAGTTCCATGTGTAGGGGCTCTTTAAGATGCCAGCCCTAATTGTTGTGACTATATTTGATTTCAAATAGCTTGTAGGCAGGCCTTCCCATGGATGCCAAGATGTTTAATTCCCTTAAGCGTCCAGAGATTTAACCATTGTGGCATATTTGAAGGGTGACTGGGTGAGAACGGGATTCCGAAGCTGCATGATAGGCACACATAACAGCCTTAACAGGTGGTTTATTTAGTTTTATTTATTTATTATTTATAATTTTTTTATATCATGTCAACCGCATGTCAGTTGAATGCAGTTATTCTAATGCCAACATTCAAAGGATGCCTCTAAAATAGAACATCCCTTGAGCAGAAATTTAACAACAATATAAATAAGCTCACCGGTGTATCGTTGGTGAGACAACCCAAGAACAAAACAGAAGAGCAGAAATAAAGTTATGCGTGCAAGAGCAATAATGAAACGCTTTTTGTCTGGTACAGAGTTGAGCCAAACATTATTTAAAATTCCATCACGTTTCTGTTGGGTAGTTATGAAAAAAAATAATTAGGATCATTCAATCTATAGCCTGTAAATGAAAATCTGTTTACTTCTATGTCAATACAAGTGAGGCCTAATTTATCTGTGACAGGCAGATTTCTTTTCTGAGGAACAGGCCGTCAGATACACCTGTACACCTGAGCAGCTGTATTCAGCAGGTGGTGAACATTCGACAGACAGAAAGAAAAGGCTAAAACAGGTAGGAAAAACGTTGAAGGCAGAAACAGAAGGTGAATGTGGCTACATATATCGTTACTAAACTCTAACTACTAATTACACCAGCATTGGTAACAACTAAGTTACTAAACAACCTAAAGTGGTGTGTAAAGTGTTTCGGAACAATTAGCAGAAGAACATTGCATACCTGCTGTTGTCTGATGCTTTACACTGTCAATGAATTTTGTGACTCCGTTCAAAGGCACCCGGAAGGACAGAATATGGTGTCAGGGGCCAAACTGTCTTCTGTTATCAAGATGGATTATGATTTAGACAAAGACATGAGCCTCCTTCAGGGCTCTGAGCTTGGAGCGGTTTTGAGCTCTAATTAGCCCCAGCATCCCAGGGATGCAAAAGGCATTTCTGCTTTATACTACAACATGCCTCGTGATCTGAAGCAATGTACTTCACTGGCAGCCGCTGGCTGTTCTCAGATCAGTTTGATTATAACTCTGTGGTGATGGTGACATATGAACGGACGATGTCACCAGAGAACACCATGTGTCCGCTTCAATCTGTCCCAAGGCACAATCCTCCAAACCCCCTACAGAGAATATATATATTCTGTTTAATGGAGAGATTAGAGAATGCTCTAGGCTTGCCCCAAACTCTGAAGAAAAGCCTGGAGCCAGATTTATGCAGCCATATACATTTCAGGAGACCTCTCCATCAACATTCAGTAAGCACATTTTCGTGACTCTTCACATAGCTGAACGTAAAAGCTATGATTGCACTGCAATTCAAAATTGGAGTCGGCTAAGTAAAACATGACCACTTAACAGCTGATCAGCAAACACATCTTAAGAACTGTGAATCCAAAGCAACGTGGTGTCTAGACATTGTACGATTCTCTGGCCGGCTGCTAAATATGAATTTGTCCTCGCTGTTACATCTATTTGCCCAAATGGAATGGATGGTGTTGTCTCTATCCATAACAGATCTTGGTTTGCATGATTCAAAAGCATCTCAGGTTTTTTTTTTTACTTTTGGCATTATGAAATTAACTATCAGGTGTGACAAATTAAAAGAGGGAAAATCGTTCGCATTCAGCATTTTCAACAACAACGTCAGCATCATTTCAGAAAAGACGGGTTATTTTACACTCAGGAGCCTGAGTCTGCAGTAACAGCTGCAGATAACGTTATGGAGATGCTGCAGCCATATATTACATGGCGCATCATGGACCCGTTGGTTCTCTGCATCTTCCTGGGGTGTTGCTATGTCACGGATAGCGTCCTCTCATTTTCACGAGCTTAGCTCTGAATGCGGCCCCAATAAATGGGTTTAGTTCAGGCTTCTGTTTTTCACGTTGCAGCTTTTCTCTTCTGTCAACCAATTCGCAACTTTTTCAAGGGCTTTGGCGAGAAACGCAGCGATGCATCGAGGAAAAACGTTTCTGAGATCTCCTCAGCACCATTCAGGAAGAAAGCATTTAAGAAACGGTGAAGACAGTGCGGTATTACGATTTAACTTTTAAGTGTTTGCCGGTTTCATCCAAACGGTTTGAGAAACAATAGAAACCAGTCATTTATAATAAAATTTGGAGATAATAGTAATAGTAATTACATAAGTTAGTAAACATTTCTAAATATTTGTAGCTATTTCTAAACAGTAAAGATGGCTTTAAATATTTTTTTTTTGCTGGTACAAAACATCAAAATTCTTTACCTCTAATTCCTCAAAATTAAGCAATTGCAGTGTTGACCATGACACCTAAAGTGTTTGTCAAACGCATCTAAGCAGTGATAATGTTTGTGTTTTAGCAGCTTACGATAACATTCCTTTGAGCCAGCATTAAGCACCGGTTACACACCAGCACAGCGTCACATTCCACCAGAGGAGAAGAAATCAAACCACCTCATCAAATGTCCCTTCAGGCAGTTGGGGATTTTGTTCCTATTTTTGGTGTGTGTGACACAGTTTAAAGTTACCAGCAGCACCTATTTTTATGAATTAGAATTATGTTTTGGCAAAAATAGGCAGCGCAATTTAGTTTTGCTTATTCTTACCCCTTATGCAGTATTTCAAAAAAGATGACTAACATGGAATATTTTAAGATGCTGAGTTTTGGTTCACAGCATCTGTTAAAAGCTGGTTCTCGCACCCCAGAGCTGTTCAGTTCTGTATTATATAACAATGATTTGGCAACCGGAAGCTAAGCAGAGATCGGCTGTAATTACCATCTGCATGGCACCTGTGGGAGTAAAGGCAGCCCTCTGTGTCTGTGTGTGTGCGTGTGCGCGTGTGCGCGTGTGCGTGCGTGTGTGTGTGTGTGTGTGTGTGTGTGAGTGTGTGTGTGTGTTGCTAATGACAATGAAGCTCCCAGACAGCACTGGGTGATGAAGAGGATGGCTGGTGGTGGTGTGAGCCCAATGGCAGGCTTGTCCTCTTGAGGAACACAGATGACCTGTCAGTCCCATCTGAGCAAACTCCTCAGGAGTCCTCAGAAAAACTCCTGCTCTCCTGCACGTGCTCTGAGGCACATTCCGCTACCGCCGAGCCAGCGTGATCCCAGCAGGTCTCTGGGAATACGTTTTAATTAGCGCCAGAGCGACAGCTGAAACACCAGGTGAGGCAAAATCCAGTCAAAATGATGACTGTGACAAAATCCTAAAAGGTAAAAGCTAAGAGGAGGAAATACCTGCAGGCGTCTGGCCGCTCAAGAGCAGGGTGGGAAGCCGTTCGTCTTAAGAGAAGGCACAGTGGAAGAACAAAAACGGCCTACTGTATTTTTAAAGAACCTCTCTCTCTCTCTCTCTCTCTCTCTCTCTCTCTAAGGTTAGCTGAAAGAGCGAGATGCTATTTTTGTGACCTAACAGAACTGGTTCATGTTGGCCAGCGGTAACAGCTCAGTCTGCTGTGAAAGGCAGGAAGCAGAACGTCGCTCTGGAGGAATGCGATCGATTTTGCTAACTGCGATTTTGAGATTTCGAGATGTAGAAAGCATCACAGAATACGAAAACAGAAAAACCTTCAGGAATATCATGGCCTTGTCTTCGTTCTGGATTGTCCTCTTGACCCAACAAGACTTTGTGTAACCATTTTATCGTCCCATTAGTCAAAAACCTCAGGAGGAAGGAGACTGATGAATGTCTGCGTGACTTATTCACAGCTGAAGAAAGGCTGTGCACTTTCAATTTGTTTGTATTTTCTTTTTGTCATTTGTTTATAAAGAAAGAGGGTAAACGGCAGAAGGCCTGCACTCCGAGAGCAGGCAGCCTGTTTGCTAGCGGTTTGCTCAGGCTGTTTGTTTAAACCTCACAGAAGGTGTGAATCATCTTCCGGCCTGTCGCACCCAACAAATGTGGGAAAATGTGGGCTTTAAATAAAATGTTGAAAACTTTTCTCATCACTACATTACTGATTACTCATTACACTTTTATGTCAAATATAGCTAAAAATAAAGTTTTTTGTTATTTCACTTGGCAAGTATATTAAAAAACCAACATATAATTAACGTGCAATGTAATAGTATTGCATATATTGTCTAGAATATATAATATATAATATAAATAATACATCATATACTCCATATAAAAATAGAACAGCAGTTACCATTTATTTGATGGTTTTTATTTGATGGTTTTGGACTGAGTTTTTTTTACACAATACCCTTAACCAATAAATCGATACACTACCTCATGCATTAGACATCTATGATTTACGACATGTTTCCACAGAGGCCAAGTCAACCTCCGCACATACATTGCGCCCAGTAAATGAACTTATACTGTATTCATGTAAGCACACGTTTGGTGAAGAGTACCTCTATGCTGCCGACACGCTTAAGTGTGTCCAGCCGTGTGTTTGTCTCTGCAGGTTCTTAAATGCATCTCACCAGTGGCTGTCCATTAGACCTGACCTTTCCACTCGTCTTCTATCGGCCGAACGGGCAGGCTTGCTACAAACAGCGCTAATTAATGCTAGCTAGTTCTGAGGACATCTTTGTCTTGAGTATATAAGAGCTTGGGGGGGGACCGACGCAAGATGTAATGCATTAGTCCCATAAATCCTAAAATCATTACTCTACACCATGGATGGAGAGATTTGTGGATGTTTAGCTAAAACTTGCTACATCACACTCATAGACAGGTTGTGTGCAAATAGAGAAAGGCATTAAATACTGCATGTAGTGTTGACAAGCGGGTCAGAGTCAGCACTCATGTGACTTGAAGTTCAACAGATGTGGCATTTAGAAAGTTCCTTCAGTGTTTACTACATGGTTTCTGTTGACGGAGACGGCTTTTCTTATATTTTGCCTATGTACTTGGAGAGGGGTTTTGATAACGTTTTCCTTTTCACTGCCAGCATTCTGTTTAGTTTGATTTGGACAGCTTCTGTATGGTGCCTGTAATATTCTAATTCCCTTCTTATTTTCCTATTATGAGATCTCACCATTTCCACAGTGCCTCATTAAGGGAGAGCTAAATCCGAAAGGACAAATTACTATCCTGCTCAAGCGCTTTTGTTTTAATGGACTGTCTTTAACATTCACAGGAGTAATGACACCAGTACTTGTTTCAGACATTTACCATTGAGGTATTACTGGAACTGTTTTGCTTCAATAAATGGACTTTCTTCTGAAACTGCACTCCATAACAAGCTGATTATAAGGTGGGTTTGGAAGCAGACGTTCCCTGTTTGATTTATTAAGATACAGGGAATGGTGCTTGGTGAAATATCAGAGGATTAGCTCAATGATGTTAATCTGCTTTGTCACAGGATCAAGCCAGCGGTTTGTTTGCATAAAAACAAAACACAGGTCATAGGCTAGCATGTTCGCATCAACCACGCCATCGTCGTTAAAGCTTCGGATAACCCTGAACTGACTATACATTCGGATGACAAACAGTAATTTCTTTCGTGTAAACGGAAAAAACAAAAAACAGCAGGGGCCCGTTTCAGTTATTTATTTGAATTTCAGATATTTTTTGGGGGCTGGGACAACATCGCAGCATTCCACTCCATTGTGAATGTTTAATAATGCAATCGGACCAGAGCGCTTTTTAATGCGATGACTAATCTGCTTGTGAGTCATGCGGACGACCTGGCTGCTGCAGGTTTGGCGGTGGGGGTGGGGGGGTGCAGTGATTTGCTGTTACTCCTCCATATGCAACTGCTGGACAGCAGCGTGTCATCAGGCTCGCTGTATAAGTTGTGCATCTCATTTGCCTGGGGGAAAGAACACAAGTGAATCTTACTGCGTCCGTTCCAAAAACAAAGGTTGTTTTTGAAACACTTCTGCACCTGAACTGTGTTAAGCATCCATTAACAACGTTCACGGGCTGGTACTTTAATAGTCAAAGCACAAATAATTTATCACTTTCAGAGGAAGTTTTATTCATTTCCCGTCTCCACATTAGTCTGTGTCAGTGATTATAAATGCAAAACGGAACTTTCAGGCCCACAAAAGCATCTTAACTTTGTCTCTGACACAAAGAATGAAAAGGTAGCTTGTAAAATGCAACACACCCTGCAAAATAGCAATGCCACCATGAATTATTTGTTGTTCTATTCTTAATTGTGCCTTTGCACTGATTTAAGCCAAGGGGTCAGACCATGTCTTAGCTAGTTTCCCAGGAACTTAAAAGTTAGAGAATTTGAGCAGGGAATTCAGTGGTCAGGAAAACATCTGCGCGACCTCAGTTACAGCCGGAGTCATAAACGATAATGCTCCTGCAGCGCTCTTGTCATCAATTCGATGGAAAAATTCCCACTGATGGCTGGAATGATAAATGTCATGCTCTGCAGGCATTTGACATAAAAAAAAATATCGATGGTATCTTGCATTGTATTATTACAGGATATGAAATTTGCTCAGGACATATCTAACAACGTAAATTAATAACCTTAGGTACGGAATCTTATGCCGTAAGAAAGTTCACATGGGAAAGAATGCATTTTCGGACTGTTGTCCAGCGGTTACACTGTGCTATAGTTTGAACTGACGGTTTGCAGGGGAGTCCCAGCGACAAGGCTTTCTGTAATGCTTAGTAGTGCTGCACAGGGTCGGTAAGGCCAACCAGCACACGAGCAGCAATCCGTGCCTTACGGCTTTTAAAAATTATTATTAATGACGGCGAAGCAGTTTTCAGAGATAATGCAATGAGACCGATTCATTAAAATTTATCACTCATGCACAACTGCCTTAAATCATAAAGGAAACGTGTTCGGACTGACGCAGGAGTAAAACGCAGACGTGCGAGGAAGCTCTGCGTCTCGTCTGTCCGTTTCGTCCCTCGGCACAGGAGTCACAGGAAGTGTGAACTTAATCTGTTCTCTTCATGTTTGGTAAATTGCCTTTGGACGCAGGCAGCCCCGGTGGGACTTAAAAACGTGTGTTTTTCATAAAGTGTACTGTAGCTGTACTGTCAACAGGGAGCATCGAACCTATCTGAATAAAACAGAAGGCCGGTGATGGATGGAACACAAATATATATATATATATATATAAATTCCCCACTCGTCCATGCTGGGGGTCTTTTTCTCCTCCAAGCTAGAGGCTGGGCGCAGTATCTTAGCTCCTCCTAGGACTACACTCTTCTGGACAGAGATCTCAGATGTTCTTCCTGGGATCTGATGGAGCCACTTTCCCAGTTTGGGGGTCACAGCCCCGAGTGTTCAAGTTACCATGGAGACCACTGTTGCCTTCACCTTCCACATCTTTTCTAGCTCTTCTCTGAGCTCTTGCTATTTCTTGAGTTTGTCATGTTCCTTCTCTCAGTTCTCTTGTTCCACCATTACTATGTCCGGTGGGTTAGTATAACCAAGCATACTTTAACCATTGAGGCAGAACATTAAACCATTAAACGTTCATCGCTTCCTGATTTTTTTTTTGTGTTTTTTTTTCCCACACTTGCGCGGAGACTAAGCAAGGAAGCAGCTGTCACCGTCTCTTAATGGAAAAAGAAAAAAAATGCTAAAAAATGAATAGACGCCAATAAATGAGAGCATGGGAAGCTCACGCTTGAAAATGAACATTGCTCAAACCGTCTTGGGTATGACACAAATAATCGCAAAAACAAAGTCCGGAGGTCTGAGAAGCTCATCCAAACTGGTCATTGGTAACTGGTATCTGAAGTCAAGGATTATCTATGTACACCAATGTCAGCCATTCATGTTCATTGAACACTATTCATTGTCACATTGTACTTTAAAATATATTTTATCCATTAGTAACTGCCTGTTATATGGTGTAATAGTGTTAAACAGTGGAAAAGATGCATACAAATAAAACTTGGTGTTCAATTGCATGTTTTAAAAATAACTTCATTTATTTTTACGGCTGCACAAGTGGATCAGGGTAAAGAAAGCTAAATGAGTGTAAATCTTTTTGAATTACAGTTTTAGCTAAACACTGAATGATTTATGTGTCTCGACACTAAGCTGCTTCCAGCAATGATCATTGGCTTCGGTCCAGAAGAAAAAATTTTGTCATCATCTGCTCTTATGTTTAATATGTTTTGTTTTTTTCAGGCTTCCTCTCACCCTCCGTTCTGTTCAGTCCTTCCTTCATGGTGCAACCCCCCAACTTCTCCAATTGTGTAAAGTCGCCTGATTTGATTAACTGCTTTTAATCTACTTTGTAATGTGTTTTTAATGTCCCACGGGACTGTGTTAGCAAGACCACTATATAAAATGTATCATAAACCCTACTGTAATCCATACACAGTCATAAACGTGATAAAAACATTTTGAAAGTGGGATCAGAATGTTCATCTGAGCAGCTGCTTCATCCTCCTCCCACACCAAAGGTTTGAGAAGACCAGAACAAAATTGAACAGTAAATCTTCAGTCCGATAATTCAGTCTCCGATGTCTGTTAACACCTTAAGATACATGTGAGGACATGGGTGTCATGCTGCCTTGGACAATGATGAACATCATTTTCGGTGTAGATCATGATGTATATTATAGAAATAAAGTCCAATGTCCTTTAAAGGGTCGTGTTTAATATTTGCATTTTTTTAATAAGCTCAAAATGTCAACCTGTCATAGCATTACATTTATTCATTTAGCAGACGCTTTTATCCAAAGCGACTTACATTTCACACACATGTTACAATGAGCTAGTGCTGGGTGTCTAACTCAAGGACACACCAGGTGGCCAGACTGGGATTTGGACCAGGAGACTTCTACAGTACATCCCAGCCTGATGTTCTACCCATTGAGCCACCAGGATGCCTTTTCCTTTGTAACACCAACATGCATAACACCTTTTCTTTCTGAACAAATCTGGAGTCTCTCAGTAGAAGACCACATGAATCAGAAGTTTAATCAAAGCTCTCATCTTCTTTATAAAGCACAAGAAACACAGGAACGGACAAACCAATGTCAGGGCGTCATCTCTGCAAGTTGCAGCCACACAGAGGAACATAACCTCAGGTTCTTATGTCATAAGAACAAGTCATACCCAAATTTACTGGTAGAAAGCTAAATTAGCTTTTACAGCAACACCTTCTCCAGCTAATTTGCAACAGAGGAAACGAGAGCAGTCACCATGACGTTTAGACGTGTGTGTCTACCTCTTGTGCTGTTTTCAGGAAGGCGTGTCGTCGTCAGGGGCCTGAGCGCATCAGCGTGTTCGAAGACAAGCTTGTAATCTCTCCTGTCAGCCTCTTCCTGCCTGCACTCACACGACGATTCCATTACCGTCACCTCAGCAGGAACGTTACCTTACAGTGACCTTTCATGGTGCTTCACAAGAGAACCCAACACTACGATGGCGCGGTCAGAGGTTGTGCTTATTCCACATTCACACTTCCTTCCTTGCATGCTCATTTATTTATACAGACTATTCTTCATAGTTTACATCTAACAAAACCTTGTTATGCTGAATACTGCAAACACAACATATGAAGCTTCACATGTTTGACAGACTTCAAGTTCTTAAACCTGCAAGTTCCTGGTGATTATTTTGGACCTGCACCTCTTAATGCTGTGTCTAATGCTTTGATCTGCAGTGTCAAATTCTGTAGTGCTCTGCCCCCTCCGCTTCTGCATAGGGTTGGATTCTCTAATATCATGTTCTTCAATATGACACCCCCCATTCCATCAAGGGTGGAGTTCTTCAGCATCATGGACCCTGGTGTCCAAGGCAGGATAAACCCACCCTCTCTTCCTGTACACCTTACCATTGCCTCTGAATCACTCTGACACTTTGAAATAGCCATTTAATGAAATTGGACTGACTTAATACAAAGGGATAAAGAAATGCAAGGGCATTAGATACGTGAATAAATCAGCCTGGCTTTCTGTGTTTGTGTACATTACCATCTGATACTGTGACTCTAATCGTCAGTATTTCAATTCTTACAAATCCTAGATTATAATATCCAGCAAATATAAAGAAGGGCTGTAACATAAAAGAGGTCTGATTTAGTACACATCAAACGCCTCGATTATATCAAGGTCATATCCCGTATGATACGAAAGAGAGCACTGTTTTCTGATCTCACCAAGTCAAAGACAACAGCTTTTCACTAACGTTGCAGTTGTCCTACAAAGAGATTAATCTCCCGCTTTTGTCTTTGAGTGATGAGACACAGCTTGTTCCATTGAACAGGGCAGAGTACTAAACTTTGTGTGTTACACAAGCATTCCTGGACCAAGTGAGGACAAGATCCAGAAACTAAAGGATATTAAGGTGCTGAGTTTCACACTGTGGCAAACTCAGAACAGCTATAAAGAGGATGTGTGTGTGTGTGTGTGTGTGTGTGTGTGTGTGTGTGTGTGTGTGTTGGGGGTTAAGGGCAAGATTGTCACCTACTGCTGTGTCTTACTTTAGGTCAGAAATGAGATCCAGACCGAG
>JABJVR010002713.1:0-16943 GCA_025773905.1 Chitala chitala
AGATACTTTTTAATTTTGGCAAGAATCCTGAGTTGGAAATAGCTTGATTTTACAACAGTGCTGATTTGTTTATCAAACACTATGAAAATATGAGCTATGATACGTTTACAAGAAAACATAAAAGCTTTTAAGGTGAAGAATCCTGATGCAATTAATGTTACGACAAGTTCTCCTAAAATGTCAATACAGGGGTTGACTGAACCGTGACATCACTACCTCCCTGAGTCTTCGTTTCTCATCAACAGGGAGGCGGTGAGTAACTTCCTGACAGCCCTCAATCAGCAGAGGAAAAACAGGAGTCACCAAGTCATGTCCAGTAACATCTGGGCTGCCCTCAGGATAGCACTCTCCATGATGGACCAGCCCGAGCTCTTCCAGGCAGCCAGCGTGGGAGACCTGGATTTACTCATGAGAGCCTTCAAAATGGACATCTGATCCTGCTTCCTTCACAAGAAAGACAAGAAAAGGCAACAAGCCCAAAGTCCCTTCTTTTCACTTTGACTTGACCTGTTTTGAGTTCCTCTTTTATTCCTGTGTGAAAATAGCCATGTTACAGAGCACCTCTGGAATCCTTGCGAGTGCCCTTCAGAGACTGTTGTGACAGATTTGCACAGAGATTGCCTGGAACGCGAGCACTGAAGAACATTGTACATGGATGCCTTAGAGTAATAACACATTAGACTAAAGCTAACCTGCACTGGGCAGGTAGCGCACCTGGGAACCGAAGGTGGTCACGTGGCATAGGGGTGAGGCACGTGCATGGGCACAGGCCAGATGCAGGCTTGTGCTTATGTGCAAACACGGGCCTGCTTTCGGTCGCTTGCTCTCAACGCCCCAGAGACACGTGCCCCCTCAAAGTTATTTTGACGCCTGAACTTGGACGTCGCAAACTGTAGTTCTCAAAGGGGATTTTGCACCAGTGGTATTTGAGATTTTCCCTGTGTCCCAAGACAGCATTTGGCCTAATTTTTCCCCCTTCATTATTTTGTGAGAATGGCAGACTGGTATGTTCTGGAAGCCCACGAGCCTCAGAGGAACACACGCTCACATCTTGGTTGTGTCTATCTGTTCAGCCGATTAATTGAAGACGTGTGGAGGCTAATCAACTGGCAGATGTGAATAGTTTATTGACCTGGCAATTTTCCAGGTCAGTGGCTAATTTTTTTTTTTAATCCAGGTGATGCTGTTTTCACACAATGACTTGAATTCATTCATTGAGTGCTGGGACAAAAAAATCCCACAGGTCAGACAGGGCATGACTGCTACATAAAACTAAACCAAATGAAAAAAATCACTATTACATTCTCTCTGTGGCTGTTGGTTTGCCCATCTGTCATACTCCATGGATAACGTTTCTTGTGTTGTGGATCAACTGTCTGCCTACGTACCTTGTTTACCATAATCTGGCTACATGTTTGCATAGCATTTGTCTAATGCAAGAAGTACAATATGGCATCTGAGATTCTTGAGGTGGGAAATTTTTCACAATTTTCTCAAAAGAAAACAATTCACGCTTACATAAACAATATTAATTGGAACACTTAAGTATAAGTAATTGAAAGCCACATTTGAAAATGTATCCATTTTAAGCAGCCACATGGCTCAATGGGTAGAACATCAGGCTGGGATGCATGAAGTCTCCCAGTCCAGCTGTCAGGTGTGTCCTTCAGCAAGACACTGAAATGCTAGCTCCCCGGGCACCGCATATGGCTGGCTGCCCACTGCTCCGCTCAGGGGATGGGTTAAATGCAGAGAAGTAATTTCCCTCTGGGATTAATAAAGTACTATAAATGAAAATAATAATAATAATAATAAAACTAAGAAAAGCACAGTATAGTTGTTATAATGCACACACACAACACAGTTTAGTTTGTTTATCTTATGTAATGCACAATTTGAGTACAAATGAAAACCAGTTTTTTTAATTTATCTTATTTGAACGAAATATATTTAAAGCAAATAATACAGACCAGTCATTATGATATATTTTGAGGGAAAACCTCCCACAATAATGTACTATAATATTTATCAGTGAATCTGTCAAGTCACGGTTCAACTTCTAAAGTGCAAGCCCTGTTCATTAATTTCGCCTGTGAAACATCATTCTCTCCCCATCAACAAATACCTGCTTAAAGTTAGCCACAGGGAACATATCCAGACTTTCACTGCCAAACATTACACCGAAGTTAGCATAGCGCAATGATTAATATAGCAAATTATACACTTATATCAAACTTACCATCCTGTTTTATAATGCAGGTGTAGTTTGGAGATGCTGTGTATTGATTCTTTTTGCTACCTGTCAAAGACGGAGGTTCAGTATAGTTCAGATGAATGTTATTTAGTATTATTACAACCATGCAGAAAAGCAAAAGTAGTGTTTTTAGTATGTTCAAAATTGGGGAGCTTTACATTTGTCCAAATAATTCAGGTGGATAAGGGAACTAGCATAATTCATTTGCTCAACCTGTTTGTTCATGCAGTAATTCTAATTTGCCATAAGCCTACTTGTGTAAGCTGTTTGCGCCTGCAAACAGAATAAAAGCTTGGCTATCGGCAAACTAAATAAAATATCAAAAAACAAACAAACAAAAAAAAAAAACTCAGCAGCCAAAGGAATACATATCTAAACTGTAACCTTTCAATTCCTTGTATGTGTTTCACAAATATTCAGTTTAAATATTCTGTTTCATTATTTTTTTCGTAAACAGTGACTAATGTGATCCCTGGAGATGTGAAGCTAACATTTTTCAGTGCTGTTATTTAGGACTAGCTGTGTGAGAGTCACTGGCATACAAAGAATAGGCGAAAACGTTACAATCCCGCAGGCATTCAGAAATGATGTCAAACATATATGATTAATCTTTCTGTAAGGTGTGGAGTACATGGTATGGATTTGCAAATGGTTAAATCTGTATTCTTCCTAATGGATGAGAATCATGGCAATATTCACTGTGCCAATAACACTAATATCAGCAAACAACACAGACTGTCATCCTCAAGTACGAAAGGAGAAGTAAATGATCCCAGTGAGGAAAAAGCGCTACGCTCACTCAAACACAAAAAAAACCAAACACATTTTGCAAGTCTGTATTATGGCATAAGCACGTATTTCACACGTTCTCCAGGGTTCCATAAACATGGAAATTAACTTGACTCATCATGTGTGTCTGACAAACGAGCCCGTTGCTCTTAATAAGATAAAGCTGCTTCATCATCAAAGGAAAATCTAAAGCATGGACCTTTAAGATATATTGCTTAGTTTTTGTCAACACATTTGCTTTTATTTCTATAAACACTAATGGCGTTATTCTGGTCACTAGTATCAAGGCAAAGCACACATCAACCCGAATCTTTCACACATGTTAAACGTTACTAATATAGGTGAGTGGTTTGCAATTTAAAGAAAACTAGCAACATATGCCTTTAAAACTAAGCTATTTTTCAAATGTGTTTTAAACTGATCAATATCTATTGTATTACACACTAGAAAGCATAGGCACCAGGCCATTAAAAAAAAACCTCTTTGTAGAATTTCTTTTTTTTACCATCTCAGGTGAATCTCTTTAAGGCATGATTCAAAATGAATAAAAATATAACAGATGCATGCATATCAAGTTAATTGTGAAAGCCAATTTACTTTTTTAGCTAACAAGGCAGTTTTTTTTCATAAAATGTATACTCATATTAATGGAAACTATTTTTCTTTGAAATGCACTTTTTAATCTTATATATACATATATATTAGGTACATATACAATACTTAAAAAACTTTTATGCATAGACAAGTGTAGATAGTATATGATAATACTATATTACTCTAGAGAGCACTACTGCTAACTGTACATAACTTCATTACTCTGTAAACACACTGTAATTAATAACTAATTACTGTTACAATACCTTGACTACATGTTCCTTTAACAGTACATGTGTCCCAATGGAGCAGTTTAATTTTTGTGGTTGGGGCATAGGATGCAGGATAATTGCACGGGATGTTATATAACAGAAACGTGTTTGTGACAGAGCTGTCCCATGGCAGTCATTTACAAAACCAGTGGAGAGTTCTGCAAGTATCCATGCAATGTGGACTTAATGATGTATTTTAACAAAGCATCTATGAAAATGATGTGCAGAAATAAAGCCTCATTGCATATTCATGAGTTGTTAATTTTTCTTAGTGCTCCACTACTGTTTCTGGTCTATACTGCCTGTTTTACACCCAAGTCTTTATATTCTCAAATTTTGAAACTGGATGGACTTTATAATTCTATTATTTGTCACGGGGATGATTTAAAGAGCTCAGCAGTCAGACTGGTTGCTTGCTGCTGGTGTGTCTTTAAATGAGTTGTGTGTCCTTGCTCAGTCATGAGCTGCTTTTTACTGACTCCTGGTTTTGTGAAATTCTAGAGTAGGGGTATACAGTTCTGGTCCTTGAGTTATACATGGATGCATATTTTTGTTTTAGCCAATTTCTAATTTCATTTGAACCTAAATCTCAATTACTCCCAGAGCTAACATTCCTACTCTCACCTATGGTCATGAGCTTTGGGTCGTGACCGAAAGAATGGGGTCGTGGATTCAAGCGGCTGAAATGAGTTTCCTTCGCAGGGTGGCCGGGCGCACACTTAGAGATAGGGTGAGGAGCTTGGTCTCCAGGGAGGAGCTCGGTGTAGAGCCGCTGCTCTTCCACATCGAGAGGAACCAGTTGAGGTGACTTGGGCATCTGTTTCGGATGCCTCCGGGACGCCTCCCTGGGGAGGTGTTCCAGACATGTCCCACCGGGTGGAAACCCTGGGAAGACCCAGGACACGTTGGAGGGACTACATCTCCCAACTGGCCTGGGAACACCTCGGCGTCCCCCAGGAAGAGCTGGAGGAGGTGTCTGGGGAGAGGGAAGTTGGGGCGTCCATTCTTAGACTGCTGCCCATGCGACCCGGCCCCGGGTAAGCAGGAGAAAATGTTGAAACATTGTTGACTTTTGTATAATTAGTGTGTCAGTCTAGAAACCTCAACAAATATTATCCATTTTTAATAAGAATTTTAAAAGTGTGACAGTTATGGTATGTCTTTGATCTTTTAATCCATTTCTTGTTAATAATCACTTAAGTCACGACTAACCATTCTTTGCTACTGGCACCTGTTTGTGCTGGTTCTCTAATCATTACAATTTGAATAAAAGTCAGGATAACTAGTTTCAATTAAACACCAAATTATCCAGACATTTTCTGCTCTGGTTCTAAAGCTAGAATGACATTGTACTGTGTCATTCATATTTTTTGTTACAGATACTACGTAAGTCTCACATTTTACTTATATCTTTATAGCTCTTATTTTCTCTCAAAACATTACGACAACTATGCAGACAAATGAAAATGCCAGAAAGAATGTAAACAAGCAACAATGTAATTGATGTTTAATAAAGATAGTGGTCAAGTTAACATGAATGAATAGGTTGAAATAAAACCCTGCAACCGCTGCAGCCGTCAAGACCCATAATTCAATACCCCTGTTCTAGAGTTTTTTTTTTTTAACAATGTAGTTCAATTTGGTCTTTTGGTAATTCAATTCAGAAAGATTTTTTATTTTTCTTTCTTGTCCAGCTTCTATTTTTTGGAAATAATCTCTTTTACCTACTGAATTGGTTTTCCTTTATATTTTGTATCAATGATTTTTTTCCCCCCCTGCAAACTAGTCCTGACTTCAGCACATACCGTTTTTACATTATTATTCCACATAAAGGCAGGGCTGGATCTGCCATCAGGGTGAGCTGACCCTGTACTCTGATGCTCTGTAACTTAAAAAGCCATATGCAAAAAAAAAGAACAGTAATAGTTTTAGTTGTAGGGAGGAGAGTCTCCAACTTGTACACCCAAGGGTCCACTGGTGGTTTTATCAGGTCCTGCTTAATGGTAAGACTTATAATATTTGCCCCTAAACCCACACCTGTGCATGCTAACCTTGTAGTCATAAATACTTGTCATACTTATTGTCTCCTCCATACTGATCAATAGCACCATAGCAACCTGACGCGGCCACTGAAAAAAGAAAATGCAACCACATGTCGACAACGTTCTTTATTGGGACAGACTGAAAATGGCAGGTAGCATGGTGTGGAGTCACAAGTTTGAAATAGCTAAATGTTGAGATTTGCTACAAAGAATCTGTCTGCCAGATGGTGTGGTGAACAACTCCCTTCTGACCAATCAACACATCAGGAATTAGATGAAGGATGAATTAAGAGAATACGTACCGTAACCATGACAACTTCCCTTCGAGCCCTTCGAATACCACTTACAGCAAATATGTGCAGTTGAACAAAAATTTGGTTTTAATTTATTCACACTGACATACAAAATGCTGTTTGATAGAATTAATGGATCAGTGCATATTGAACAGTCTCAGTTGCAATGCATTTTTGACATTTAAGGGCAGATTTCAATGGAATTATTCAGTTACTAAACACAACAGGGCCAGGGACCACACTCAGTGACAGGACACTGTTTTAGCAGTCTAATATAGATCTGATTAGTAATGGATGTCAGGAATAGCAGGGAAGATTTGAAATACGAAATGTCAAAAGTGGAAGAATTAATATGTGTGAGTACAAGGAGGCCTGCTGTTAAACAGCGAGATCCACACCACTGAAAAGGGAGCATCAGGACTGTGCAGCTACTATCTGCATGTAAGCAGTTATTACTCAGTCACTGTCAAACAGGCCCAACATGTTTTTTTCCCACAACAAATGCTCAACCATTCTTGCACCCATTTCTGTGTGGCATCAAAGAACTGTGTTTAAACCTTGCTTTGAGAATGAACACAATTAAAAAGTAAATCATGTTATTTTCCCCCAGCAAGCAATGGACAACCATTCTTTGTTGCTAACATATAAAAGGATGTTTGGAGGCTGGTTTGCATTGCATTTATGCTTCAGTCTGTCAGAATGGGTCCGTCACGTATTTCACAGCAGAACACGGTGCTTGTAGAAGATGTGTTGATGGGAGAAAACCCAGCTAAAAACACCACTTTTCAGGCTTCTGACCAAGCCAAGGGTATGTGCGTGATACCCTCCATCAGACAAACGCATATCTCTGTCATAAAGTGCTTTCTGTGTGAATATAAAAACAACAGGAGTAGAACAATTGCAGCGGGCACCTCCTGTGTGATGAATCATGGGCTCTGCAGCCGACGAGTTTATACAGAACCTTCCCACACAACCCAGTTCCCACCCCATTCCCACCCCTCTATGACATGGAGTGAAATTACAAGTGAGGTGAATGTGCTCGACCATTTCCCTACCCTGCCTGTGGTGCCCAGTAGCCAAAGTTTCTCATATTGAGATTTCTTTTGTTTCTTTAGACTTCTCATGCCCCTAAACCCCAACCTCGAGACACCTTTAATTAACTCTCTAATTTAAAAAAAAGCATGTTCAAAGTTTAGAAACTCTATGCTCCATAACTGTTTGCATGGTGACACTGTTACCGTGGACGGTTAACTCTGCCGCTAGGAGTCCACAGAAGGGACCGTTAAAATGATAAGATGAACTTGGTTCCTATTCACGGCAATTTTAAATCAGCTTCGGTGGTTTGAAGGCAAACAGAAGACTGAAATATAAGGCTCCTTTTCCCAAACGTCAAAACCTAATGAGCGAAAGGCTATGGAAAACGAACAGGCGACGATGGACACATGAGGTGGCTCTAGCTACTGGTACGAATGGTGAAAGTGACGCGCGCATCGTCTCTACCTCTAACTTTGACAAAGTAACGAGTTGGAGCTGGTGGAGTGGCAGGGAAGGCCCTGCTTTCCATCTCTGACCAGGGCTTCATGGATGGTGCGTTTCCAGAGCGTCCGCCTGGACTGATGCCCGATGGTTACGGCTGGTCGAAGGGCCTCCCCCTCGCTTCCTGGGCGTGGCCGCCTGCCTCTGTTTGCCTGGGGTCCTGAGGCAGCCGGACGTTTAGGCCTAGCTGTGTGACAGCCGCTGGTAGACGTAGATGTAGCCCAAGTCTTTGGGAGGCTTTTCTGACAGACAGACTTTATGGTCATTGTAGATCACCCACCTATCAGAGCAAACACACCATCACTGCACTGCATGTTTACAAAAAATATGCAAAATAAATTATTATTAAAAAGACTGGCATATTTAGTCTTTTGCTTGAAAGAACCATAACTGGCTGCACCTGTGAATTCTCCAGTTAGACACGTGGCGTGATGACATATTTACCTTCCCTCCTTTTTGATGTGGCACACGTAATGGCCTGACATGACTGATGTTCCCATGTGACTGATAAAGGCAAAGAGCTCATACCCTGAGCAGGAACAGGAAAACATTAATAATAATTAATAATGTTTCTTTTTAAAGGTTTCTCTTATATTCTAACATGCAAACGACTAGGGACAGATGTGTCCAGACCTCACCGAGAGTCACTGATCACAGATAGAGATTAAAGAAAGCCTCACAGACAATTTCACACCAGCTCTTTCCAGCATCGTATCTGCAACCACAGGTCACGCCTTGTTTTGCCCCTTCACAGCGTTATAATGGAGGGTTGACAACTTTGTCCTCTGGACCAAATGTGGCTGCCTTGCGCCCACGGTCAGATAGATGTTAAATTCCCATGCATTCATGTAGTACACTTACGACCAGGCCCGTCCTTCACTCTGGGGTAGGAGGAGTCTTGGTCTTGAGTTGGGGAGGAGCTACTGACATGGGAGAAGGCGAAACCATTTGAGAAGGCATCGTCACTGGGTTCCTCTTCAGCTGCTTCAAACGGACCTGGGTCATCCTCCTCACCATCGGCATGGGTGAAGATCCAGTCTAACGCTCGTTCCAGGTTGTTGTTCTGAACCACAGGTAAGACAAATGCAAGCAGATTCCAAATGTTCCACCTTGATTCTGGACATGTCAGCATCTCTATGAATTCTGATACATGAACATGTATCACAAAGGGCTAAGTCTTCCTATTTTAACAGCCTTAAATCACCAATACAGATTTATGTCCAATGCTGGCATCAGACTGACAAATTTCCACATTAAACAAAGTCATGGTACTATATAACTTTGAAAAATGACATACTTCTGCCTGGAAGGCTGACCAAATACAGTTGAAGGGACACAGAATTCCAAAAATCTATATATTCTTTGAAAAACAACTTGTTCTTAACTCCATGGTAGATGAGGCCACTAAATCGGACTGACCGACTAATTTAAATTTAAGAAATCAATCTAATCTGTCTTTTTGATCTTTGTCTAAATTGGACCATCACCATAATCCTGTCCTTTTACAGATGTTAGTCCTGACACTTGGGCGGGGCTGGTCTTCTTGTTCTCTGTGTTTTCCTGCCTTGACCACTAACATAGAAGGGAAGCTGTTAACAGAGAGGTGAACACCTGTGGCCTTATGCCTGCTCATGCTGTGCACCAACACTGGCATCCCTGAGAAGTCACCACAGGGCTACAAGGGAAGCCAGAGCACAGTGCTGTGCTTACATAACACGGATGGTTATACTTCCTGCTGATTTCACCTGGCTTCTATACCTGGGTGGTTACATCCCACTGATGATCTTACCCGGCCTCCGTATCTGTATGGTCACGTCCCACTGCTGATCTCACCTGGTCCCCGTACCTGTATGGTCACGCCCCACTGCTGATCTCACCTGGTCTCCGTACCTGTATGGATACGCCCCACTGCTGATCTCACCTGGCCTCCGTACCTGTATGGTCATGCCCCACTGCTGGTCTCACCTAGCCCCCGTACCTGTATGGTCACATCCCACTGCTCATCTCACCTGACCCCCGTACTTGAATGGTCATGTCCCACTGCTGATCTCACCTGGTCTCTGTACCTGTATGTCATGCCCCACTGCTGATGTCACCTGGCCCCCGTACCTGTATGGTCACACTCCACTGCTGATCTCACCTGGCCCCTGTACCTGTATGGTCACGTCCCACTGATGATATCACGTGGTCCCCGTACCTGTATGGTCATGCCCCACTGCTGATCTCACCTGGCTTCCGTACCTGTATGGTCACACCCCACTGCTGATCTAACCTGGGTTTCATACCCAAATGATAAAAGCCCCTACTGACTGAATACTGCACTTGGACATGCTGAGACTCACTGTGGTTCGAAGGGCCTGGATGCTGAGCTGCCTGGGGAAGCCCATGGATGTAATGATGGCCACACTCTCCTCAGGTGGTTGGCTGTCCTGGAAGTCTGCTAGCAAATTGGTGGGAGGGCTGGCGTCAGCGAACCCAGGTACTGCCAGAGGTTCTGCAAAGTCTGCAGGGGGAGCAGAAGGATGAGCCATCACCAGCAGTCCGTGATGTCATTCAATTCTACAGCCTAGTCTGACATGACATTTAGTCCCCACCCCATTCTCAGACATCACTGAATCCCTACTTGTAATACACCTCGGAATCAAATAATTTCTTCACAGGAAATTTTTGAAAATAGCAGCAAGTTCACCCCTCCTAGAAACAAACAGGTATCAGTAATAACTTATACAGATACTCAGTAACCTGTACACATCATCAGTAACCTATACCCATACTCTGAATTATGGTCTTGTTAAAATTCTTGAAATACATTCAGTAAATGCAAGTGCCATTTCTCCCATGTTTCCTACTCCCTGTAAACTATAGTCCACCATGAACAAAACTGAAAAGCCTTTCCTAAACCTAAAACTTCATGTAGAAGCAGTTCCTCAGGAGCTGTTTTTGTCTGGGAAAGGTATGTAAGAACATTTCAGTCATCGCTCAGAACACGTCAGCCACGATCTTTGTGCATTCAAGTCTTTGACCACTGCTAGGCACCCTGACTCCAGCACTGGACTGGAGAATTCTGGGAAAGGTACTGATGTGACCCTGAAGCTGAGGCAACCACAGCTGATGCTGAGTTGTTTTTCACAAGCAGCCAGACTGGTGCTGCTAGTCACTAATGCAGGCCAAGGCTAATGGAAGGGAGGCAGGGACCCCAAAATCATGGACATGTTAAAAGGGAAAAGCTGCGTGTCCTCACCCCGTCCGCTCCGTTAATAACCCAACACAGGAACCCACAGTGCTGCAAGACTGGGCTATAAATAGAACAATTCAAGTGTGGCACTCAAAGTGCTCAGGGCTTGAGTTTGTCAGGTTTTGAATAAATGGGGCATAGCGTAAAACTGATGTGCTTTAATTTAGCTAAAGACTTGTAGGTAATCAGCAGGCAACACTGCTGCCCCACTGCTGCCTGTCTCCAGGGAATTAGTAACCTTTTTGGTTATGATTAATTTATTGAAATCTTTTTACATACGTACAGCGACAACGTCCTGTATTGGATTAATGATACATAACGTTATAAACGTTGTTGGTATTATTAATAATTCACACAGTACACTGTGCACCTAGTCCTCGTCTAATAAAATATGTATGCTTTAAGTAAAATGAACTAATGGTTTTGTAAACATGCTTCTGTTGGCCAAAGTTTATTCAAGTTTAATAATATAACAATAATATTTAATTATATAACATCTAGAGATTATATATGTAATCATTGTTCAAAGGGAATATTAACGAATACAAATCACCAAGTCAATTTAAAAAACACAACATAACTGTCTGTGTGGCTATGGGCCCATGGCCCACTTGTGATCACAGAGCCATGAATCCCATGAGGTCTGAGTACAGATTTTCCAAGTGTCCCCCCCCCCCCCCTAACCGGGTTCCTCCATGTGGGCCAGGATCCAGCTGAAGGCCATCTCAGCCCCCATGTTTCCAGTGTAGTAAACCGCCTTTCGGCACGCTTCCTCAGGAAACCCCATCTCTGCCAGCTGCGACACTGCGTTCTCGTCAATCTCTGGAGCTGGAAAAACAGTGGAGTGGAGTGAGCTGGTTGGGGGGGGGGAGGGTCCACACCGACCGTATCCCAGCAGCAGTGTAGAAGAATGTGCATACCCTCTAAGCTGTGTTAAGGCCCACTTTATCTATTACAGTGCAGAGTGTCAGTACAGAAGATAAGGAAGGTTATTCTAACACCCACACGTCTTTACCTACATGCTTTCTGGGTCCCTCTTATAAATACCTCTCATCTTATTTGTAGTTTGTTAATGTAGCAGAGGATTCATTGCTGTTATTCTCTTGTTCATTGTATGTATTTTCCTACCCAGAGAGGACTGAATTACCCACATTAGCATACATTCCTGAAAATGGTATTAAAAAACATTCATTTTGACATCGTAGGGCAGAGATAAAAGCGAAAATCAGAGTGACGACAGAACTGTCACAAACAAAATTTGGATACTCACAGTCCAAAAAGTTATTTTCATTTCCTGGAAAAAAAAAAATAATTTTGATCAGACCTTTTGCCTGAGTTGCCCGCTTTTGAAAAAACCGATCAACTTACTAACACTTGCATTATTACTGAAAAGGTTTTCTTCATTTGCCCTGTTTTGCACAACCAGAGCTCAGACTCTGTCTCTGACCAGTCAGCATGCTGGTTTTACATGTCATATTCTGCACTCTACACAGAAGGCTGTGATGGAGGCCTACACTAAGCCAGATGGCTGTGTTTAACCGCAGTGTTTCAGAAGGCAGTGCTTAGTGTTATCTCAGACAATATGCTTTCACAGGGGAGAATTTGTCAGTGGGGGTTTTCAGAGCGAATGCTCTCTGAGCTCCACGAGCTGTTCAGGATCTGTTTAAAAGCAAAGCAGCAGGCCTAGTGAAAGAGGTGTAGTGTAAACAAAACAAATAACGCTTTTATCAAAGCAGCACAGGCGTTCAGAAAGCAGCAATATCATCGTGATTACTTCTAGGAAAGATGCAAGCTGATGGAGAGGCAGGCAATGACTTATCTGCCTTGGGGGCTATTCCAGAGATATGGAACACATGCTTCCCAGAGGCTCCGTGTTCAGGAAATCGCTAGCTTTGTCATGTATGATAGCACAGCGAGGTCACAGTGAGTGTCCACATTAGAAGACTGGGGGAGGGGGGCTAGTTTGTGGGCGTGGCCGAGGGGCTGCAGGTGAACCTGCGTATCAGTGCACATGGCTGCTAGTTCCTAAGACCTTGACCTGTAAGCAGCATGAGCGGGCATGGTAGTCCAGGTGTTGGTGGGAGCAAAACATATTGGTGCAGCGGCTATTATAAAATTGTGTCTAGTACCTCTGGGGTCCTGGGGGGTGACGATGGGCGGGGCCAGGTCAGGGAGCTCCTCCTCTCCTGCCTGCAGCCCAGTGGAGCGAAGGCGTGACAAGTCCAGGAAATCTGGCATATCGACCGAAACGTCTGTGAACACGGTAGAGCAGTAAAAAGAATGGGAGACGAGAGTCAGCTCCTGAGAGACAACACCTTCCACCAAACCCAGAACTCTTCACCCATTCACTGTACTTATGACAAAGTGTGGGCAATCCACACTCTAAACAAGACCTCAAGCTGGAATTGAAGGTCTTTTGGTAAAGCACTTTGAATTCTCCTTTATCCAATAGAAGTGGCCCAATAGACTTGGGCCTTCAGCAGACACAGGCATGCATTTCTATACCAGTGGAAATGTTTTGTGTAGAAAGTGCAGTATCAGTTAAGGGACGTTTTACCTATATAGCTATGAGTGTATCATAACGTAAGTTTGTCAGTTTCTTCTCAGGTAAAATGAGGACGCCATCTGTGGGTTCCTTCTTTTAGCACTGACCTTCCTTACCATTGGGAAGCATAGTACAGTCTAACAGCGCCCCTTTCTGCATGCCAGTGGCACTGATATGACTCGAAGTGCTATCTTTATTTAGCAACACACAAACACACCGACCTTCCACACGGAAAAAATGTAATGAAATAAAACCAACCAAATTTAGGTCAAGCACACCACACGAAAGTACAACAACATGCACTTCCAGGAACGTGAACCAATAACCATGCAATTAGAGCTTCACGTCAAAGGCATTATAATTCCCACAGTGCAGGATGGTAATCCTTCAAAGAGCCCAACTGACCACAGCCCTTACCTAACTTTTTGGGAATCCAGTCAAGCCCAAAACTGAACTTCTTAATCTGTATGACCAAGTATTCTGGAAATGAGGCGAACCTGAAAGTCCTGAGGAATCAAACATGACGCAGGTCTACACATATTCGTCTGACTAAAGGTTTAGCAACACAATTTCAAAAATAACTGCTGTAACTAACTGAGTGCTGAATAATTTTAAGAAAAACTTAAACGGACATACTACTGCTCAATTTAAAATTCTGAAACAAACTGAAAGTTTTTCATGGTATTACTATAGTTACACATGGTGTATGTGATTTCAGTGTTTGGGCTGGGGACTGATTGCTTGATGTTGCCACATGTTTGGTACTCCATGGTCCCTTTGCTTACTTAACCCCTGCTGATTTAGCCTGCAGGGCAGAGCTCCAGAAGTCAGGCACGTTCTCTGGTTCCATGAAGGCCTGAAGGCAGGCCGTGAAGGGAACCTTGGCCCGGACAGGGAAAGGGGGTGTCCCATGGTTCTCTTCTGCCTCCCTGCGCCTACCTTCATAGGATAGCAGCTCCTCTGGAAGGCAAAGAAAGGCTCTAGCATAACAATAATAAATGATTTCCTGTCATCAAGTACCATTACTTACTAGACATTTCTGCCCAAGGCATACAAACGTTATGCACAGATACTTAAATTAAATACCTTAATCTAAATAACAGCTGAGGATCCTGCAGTCCAAGCTGAAAAGTTCATCTTATCCATTGGCCTCAGTGTTTAGATTTATGGTACATATCACTGCTTAACTGAAAGCGTTATTCAAAGAGAGTTACGATATTTACATATTTCTGAGTGGATGTTTTGAACCTTCAGCCCAATCTCACTACACTGTCACCCGCTGACAGGCCACTGGCACAGTGCCCAGTAGCATGTGTGGCACAATGCTCACCTCTGTTAGTAGCAGCCTCAATGGGGACAGGGAGCTGCATGACATGGTCCAGCCTCTGTGTGTACCGCACTTTGCCAGACTGGCAGCACTGGGTCCTCTCCTCCACCAGAAAGCGGAACACGTCGCTGGGATTCTCTGAACCTGTACTGCTCCTCTGCATAGAGTGGGCACCAGGTCAGCCGCACAATGTGCTCATGGTCAGAGAGTGCCCTCTGCTGGCATTAGCTGGTTCTAGCACAGTTTTTGCATGCTGAAGTCATTAACGAATTTAGACTTCTCTCACAGCGTTGAAGCTACTGGTGGAAATGGATATACTGTGGGCTGCCAGGAATACTGTTTTGGACCCCTGTGCTGAAAGACTGTCACCCATCACTGGGCACAAATAAAATGTCACTGATACAAGATGGAGACAAACACAGTCTGAGCCACTGAACACATATGTGAAGGATAGTGATAGGAGAGACAGCTGTGAAATTCACACAACACAAACTTAGCCTAGCGCCAACTCATAGTCCAAATTAACAGCACTAACCATCTAACCCATCTAACCATTCTTAGATAAAAAAATAAGGTCAGTGCAAGAAATCATGTCGGTCAGACAGGGAAAAAATGTTTTAAGACAGTTAAAAAAAACAACCTGCTAAATCTGATTGTATTAATGCAATTATTAAAAAGATTAGTTGCTCATGAATGTGGCCACTGTGGAGGATATGTTAGTGTTTAATTAAAAAGGCTCTCAGAAATACATGGCAAAGGTACTGAGAAGACATGTCAGGGCGACGTGTCTGAGCAGGCACAGGGACAGGGAGGCGCAGGACCTCATGGTGCGATGTACCTTCTGTTAGCGGTGCTCATTTCTGTGTTTGCTCCTGTTTTTTATAGGACTGTAAACAAAAATAAACTACATAGAGGCAAGAGTACAGGCTTAACACATGCTTCATATCACATCAGCTGTGGTTGTTTAAGATAAAATCAGACAGAAAAATACACAATTTTTCAATAAATCTAGAGCCTCCCCAAAACTACCCTTTACTCGCTCATCCATTCCAAGAAAACTGGATGAGCCGTCGCTGTGCTAAAGTCTGGTCATGTTTGGGTGTTTGGGTTAAATAGGAAGCGTTATAAGCGGCGTGTAATGTGAGGAGGGCACTAATTTTAGCTGGGGGGGGAGCGTCACCTCGGTGACAGCTGCACGTGTGACAGCCATGGGTATGCAGCATAACAGGGGACCTGCCACAAAGCCTCCTGCCTGCACGACAGTGTGACCAAACGCCCGCCTGACTGCGTAGCTTATGTCCATATGACCTATTCACACCGTGCTCAGGATTGAAATCATGCTGAAAATCTTAAACCAGACTGAGAGCAACTCCAAAGCAGCACATTAATCACATACTTGCAATTCCCTACCAACATAATATCAACATTCAGATGTAGAAGAAGAACAGGAGCTGGAAACCAGAAGTTTGTTGGCGGTATTCTGTGCTAGCAATTCGTGACTGGATTTCCTACTGGTTACTATAGCAACAAAGTGACTGACACTACTAAGTAATATTACCTGGACTTTTGTTCTTCTCTTCTGTCACTACTACAATAATGTATGCATTAATTTCTTTTGAACATCCCTATGCTGGCTACAGAGCAGGCTGATGAGAAGAATCCACTAAACGTCTGGCACAACGTAGATTATATAAGAGGAGCCCAAACCTCCACGATGCCCATCAAGTGACGGAAGAACTGAAGGGCATCCTGCTGGCGGTTGGAGGAGATCTCCGGGTGGCCCATGCCAACCAGGGCTTTGAACATCCTGGGAGAGATGCCTTTCTGCTGGGCCTGAGGAGACAGCAGGGCCGCAGATGTGCTGAGCTGTGAGAGCTATGACCAGCTGGAGATACTTGTGCTGACCTGTCAGAGCCATGACCAGCTAGAGATATTATGAATCACTAGAGTGCTGACCTGGTACAGCTATGACCAGCTGGAGATACTAGTGCTGACCTGTGACAGCTATGAACAGCTGGAGATAGTAATACTGACTTGTGAAAGATGCTACCAGCCG
>JABJVR010002714.1:0-16943 GCA_025773905.1 Chitala chitala
CCCCCTCCCCTCACCCCCCCCCCCCCCCCCCCCCCCCCCCCCCCCCGCCCCCACGCGGGCCTGCGTCCGCGTGCCCGCGTCCCCGCCCCCGTGTGCCCGGGTGCCGGGGCGCGCCCCTGACAACGGTTGCAGTCTCAAATAATGCAGTCATCTAGCCTTCTTAACTACATTCATTCCACAGCTACAAACAGCCTAGTCTCCTCTATGAGAGTCACGTTTTTAGTCACGTTTTTAGTCACGTTATATGTTGGAGAAAGGTGAGTGTGAGGCGGGTCAAGGATAAGACAGAACATTGGTGGCGGGGTGGGGGGGGTACCAACATGAGAAAACATTGGCCTTTGAGACCACTGCAGTACATGTTTTCACTCGTTATTTGCTTGACCTTTCAGAAGATCAGTCAAATCCTTCTCTCTTTGTACCAGCCAATAGTAACGGTGATGGAATACGGTGACCCAGTTCTATCAAATGAAATGGATTTTTGTAACCCAGGGAGCGTGGAGCATGGGTGCCCTATTAGATAACATTGCATTTATTGCCCATAATCAGTAAAAGCCCATGACCACATTGGGACATAATGACCAGCGGTGGATAAACCGTTTTCAGTTTTTCCCCTGGGGAGGGACCTGACTGCCCATATGCTTTAGTTTGTTTAATCGTGGTATATCCTCACTGCTTTCTTCTGTCCCTGCAGTGTGTACTCGCTGCTGTCCGCTCTGTGAACCACCCATGTGCTCGTCTGACTGATATCTGCAGGGAAATTTAAACGATGTAGAAGCAGATATGACATTTATTCCCAGTATAAACAAGGTTTTTGGTCTAGAACAGTTGGTCTTAGTAAAAATAAAAGCACTCACAGGCATGTAAAGACTAAAGCGTTTACGATCTAGGAAAAGTGCCTATGATGTATTTGGGTACTGGGTACTTTTAGAGTCTCCCTTATGGGTGGCCTGTAAAAGTGTGTTAAGATAGTTAGCCGTCTTGTTGTTTTACCGTTTTATCCAGTTTACAGCCTCAGGTAAGTTCTGCTCAGAATAGGCCAACACAGGAAACTGAGAACCCTTCCTTTTATCGGTTGTGTGTAGATAACAATCGGAATCCATACGGGTGAAGTAGTGACGGGGGTCATAGGACAGAGGATGCCGCGGTACTGCCTGTTTGGAAACACCGTCAACCTGACAAGCCGCACTGAAACCACGGGCGAGAAGGGGAAGATCAACGTGTCGGAATACACGTACAGGTGAGTGTCAGCGTACCCCCGAAAATGAATTCCTTGTGTGTGTGTGTGTGTGCGCCACAACATGTCCCATGGGATTTGCGCTCAGGCTCATCAGCTCTTAATTTTATTAGCGATAACGAGAAGGTGTGATTAATAAGACCGCAAATGTTAGTAGCTGTGTTATAAAATCATTAAGGGTGAATTGATCAAATTAAGGGAAATCAGTGACTGGGTCTGAAGTTGAAGATGTCGTTAAATAGCAGCTATAATGATATACCTGTACCTAAATATAAAAATGTACATCGTGTAAGTGAAAGTTATGTTTTGTTACTGGAGGTAATAGACTTATTACTGTTATTTTTTAATGTAAAGCACAGGTCACTGATTAAGGTCAAAGGCGTTCATTCTAATGGAGGAAATAGGTTTTAGAAGCCATGCTGGATACGAATTACTGTGTGTCATCAGTTTAACCTAACTGGTCCGTTGAAATAACCAATGAGAAGTAGTCTCAACCTACCACTGACTGGCAGTGCCCTCCTTGTGTCGTGGAGCGGCACATCACCGTCTGTTAGATCCGTTTGTGCTTTTTTGGTTGGTTCATGTCAACATTCTGCTATGTGCTCACTGAGCTGTTTGGCGTGCAGATGCTTACAATCGGCGGAGAACGCAGATCCTCAGTTCCACCTGGAGTACAGGGGACCGGTGAACATGAAGGGGAAGAAGGAGCCCATGAAGGTTTGGTTTCTCTCCAGGAAACACCTGGATGCACAGGTGTGATGAGCACGCGGACAGCATCACAGCCCACACTCTGTTAAATGAACAGAACCTGCATTAACTTGCGGTTATATATGTTATTGTCATACGTATGTGATACGATTATATTAGCTATATTTTCATGGGGCCACTTCATCTCCTTCTTAGTCATTTTATTAGATTTTTCCTACCTGTTGGAAAATTTCCAAGTCTAAAACACAGAAGGTTAAGCAGTGGGAATCCTGTTACAGTTTACAAGCAAATGCTCATCAGTACAGGAGTACAGAGTGCACACACACACACAAACGCACACACATGCGCGCACACACACAGACACGCACAAATACGTATTGTACATAGTTGTTTTTATCTGCTTTTTAGTGTAGTTTTTGTGAAACTATAGTAATAGTCATTGCAATGCAGCATACATGGATCACGTCATTTGTACATTTTGTTCTCCAATCTCCATACCTGTTGCCAGGTTGTGGGACATACTAAAACAAGCTAAATACCACTTTATATAAAGTTTAAATGAAAAGATATTATTAGTTCTACTGTTACATTAAGAATTTGAGCGGCTGTACTTAATTGTACATAAAATGAAAAATAAGCATTCAACGATCTTTACTGTAAATCTATCACTATGTGAAATACGTTTAGTTTTTTTTCATGACTTTGGTAATGTGCCTTTATACGCATTGACAACTGAGTGTTTCGTTTAAGCGAGATGGTTCATTATGCAAGCATACGCCTGTTAACTGACTTCATTTGTACCTCTGAAATTCATCGATGTGCCAAACGGTCTGCAGGTTTACAAACTGGGGCAGAGGTTGTAATTGTTTCCCGTAGGGATACACGAAAATGCAAAGTATTATGTGCTGCAGTTTTTACTTTTTAGAACTTTTTTTGGCCAAATTCCACAAGTTTTCCACATGTAAAGAATTCTTGATTGACTGCCCAGTGTACTAGGCCAGAACACCCTTCATACATGTTCAACTTAAAATGTTTTATATTGTTTTCCCATAATGTATATGTAAGTGTACAGTCTGTGTCAGACCATACGTTTACATAGTATTGACAAATCAGTATTGATATTATAAATTTGAAGGGAGACAGATGAAATTCCCAGCAATATCACCTTTGTGCAAATAACATGTTGTTCAGTGGAATGTAGCCTAGTTGAAAAGTATATCTGTTAAAATTCAACTTGCATTAAAACTTGCAAACACATGGTATACATGTTTGCATTTTATACAGCCTTGTTTTACAATGCTCGGTTTTTCTATTGCACACAGGTGTAACGCCACAAAAACGTTAATTTATCATATGATGCTGTTGTGTTTAGTCCCTAAAATGAATGAATGAAGCTTGACTGCAACATCGAGTGTAATTTATTCGTCGAACCCACATACTGCCTAATTACATTATTTATACTGTATACAGAAAAAAAATCAATTATCCACAATTGTCATTATGAAAAAGAAATGTTAGGACGCACTTATGTTTGATTTACAAGAAGTGGTGTATTTTGGATAAAAATATTCACATTGGCTCTTGGAAGAGGACAACCTTCATAGCTGAAAAAATGATTTGTGAGTAAGATCACGACCACGGACTGATTATAACCACTCAGTCTTTTCCATTACATAAACACTGTAAGGCTATGGTCACAATGGCTTTTGATTTATCATGGGTGATAGCGCCAAAAATATTACGCCAGTTACAATTGTTGAACATTCCTGTTATGGGTAGTTTTTTGCCGAAACCTGTAGATTGACAAATAAGAGCAAACAATAAATTTGAGCAGTAGTGGTAAGGTCTGATATGAATTGTTTGACCATGTCTGGGGCAGAGGCATGCCTCTGTGGTGGAACATTGGTGCAGATGCCAACAGAAGGGGTTTATTAGGCAGCAAACGGGAGCTTGGGCCCTTTAATTCTCACACACAAAGCACATCTGAAATAACCTACACAAATACATTGATATTGTCAAAACATTGAGGCAAGATGTCCATTCAGTGCTGTTAGGGTTTCCTTACCTGAGGCACTTGTGACTATGGAGCTGGTGACTTGTGACATGGAAGTACAGCTCACCAGTTTAACCCAGTTTAACCCAGTCCCTTTTTATTGCCCAGTTCTGCTAACTAACAAGACTTGAATACCACAAATTTGACTAGTATCGGACTAATAGTTTCACTGCACACAAAATGGTTTACCGTACCTTGCCTTAACTTGAGTAGGCCTCAAGTAATTATGATTCATTTCTGTCTGATTTTTTAAGTTTATTCCTAGGTACATTGTTCTAAATTACAAGCAGACTTTTAAAAGGTCTGCTTATAATTTTTTTTTATGGAAAAACATGCCTTGTTACTGAAGTACGTTGTGATTGGGGAGCTGGGTCGAGCATCGGGGAACGTTTTTTATTTTTAAATTTACCTTTTAAAATTTTGATTCCTTATTAAATATACATAATGAACAGGGAACATGCCATCATGGGTTTTCTAGGTAGTGAGGTCACTTTCCCAGCTCCACGCCCCTCCCCCCCAATACCGACAAGTTGCATTGCAGGACAGCGACAGCTGCAGTGACAGACCGATGGGTGTGCTCATTGGACTGCAGGGTGCCATCGCACTGTCTGATTCGTTTGTAGATAATGGCGCTTGACGCGTATGACGTAACGGTAATCATCCTGCTTTGAGCCCAGTCTGACATCATGGAAAGTCACCGGAGTGGAGTGTATTGATTTGTGTTAGGTGCTGAAGTAATTTGTTTTATACTACGGGATTTTTACTGCTTCTACTTCTTCTTTCACTGGAAACGTGTGACAGCCATCAGTAGCAAACCCTGAAAGGAGAACGACTGTGACGGCTGTGTTATATTGCCCCCTTGTGGCTTTTCCGTTTATCTTCTGCGTTCACGTTGAAGGTCTTCCCAGTAAACACAAAACGTTCAAATAACGTTATATAAACGTTTAGGCAACGTTAGGAACGTTTAGCTAACGTTATTTGAACGTTTTGTGTTTGCTGAGTTTCCTGGTACAGTATTTCACTCTGTCGACATACACTTTTAGTGATGTGTTGAAAACCTTAAAAAATAAAAAAAACTTTTAACAAAAATAACATTTAATTTTCTTGTCAGTTTTTGTTTGATTACAAAAAAATTGATATGAAATGTTTGTGTATTCTTTTGTTATGAAGAAACCGAACACGAGACTTAGAAACGATTCAGTAATTTGCTAATATTGCAGGAGTTTTCTATTATTGTAACAGTTATGTAATTAAAACACATTTTGAACATATGGCAACTGTGTTCTTATATCACTGGCACACTGTGACTCTCCTTATTTACATTTAATAATTTCATTTAAAAATACTTTACAACTAGATAAAATGTTATAAATCCTAGTTAATGGCACATAGCCTGTGTACTAAATATAGACCTTTTGTCTTGTATTCCACATAGCAGGGGTGAGGATATACATGCAGGCCATTTGTGCTGTGTTGTCTCTCAGATTCAAATTTTGGTTTCATTTGGGAATCATTAATGATTAACTGCACTTGAAAACGCTGTCAGCTACAATCCACCGAGGGCCCAGTCACCAAATGGAATTGCCTAGATTTTCCTAGATACTGTTGTTGTTTGTCAGAGACCAGACATTCTCCCTTCCATGTGTCCCAGGACTGGCTCATTTTGGAGCTGGAAATTGAAGCGAATTGGAATAACAAAGCCGTGCTAATATTGACCATAGTCATATTTAATTCATTTTTGACTTTTATCTGTGGCCTTGTATACAAACATACAGTACGTGTCATTTTCAAGATAGGATAATGACATGAATGGCACAACAGATTACTTTTTACTGTAGCAGTTGTTTGTGAATTTTATGGTGGCCAATAACATGGGAAAACACAACATGAATCTTATTAACACTACTGAGACTTCTGTTTTTTTCCTGCAATAACAGTTTTAGCCAGTATACAGCAGATGCTCATCTTTAGTTCCTTTAATCTTTGTTTAAAGCCTGTCTCGGTTGCTGTCCCTGTCATCTGAGGTATTTCTGTGTATTTCAGAAAATATAAAACATGAATAAAAATGAATTAAAGTTATATCTTGTGTGTGTTTTATTTATTTGTTTTTTGATGACACTGTTGGTCCTTTTAATGGGGAAGTAATTTTGCATTCATTACAGGGACTTGAATCCAGAGCTGTTCTTTGTTTTCCCCAGTCATTTTCAGTTTGAAACTAAATATTGTCACAGTATTTAGTTCATATATGTGAAAGTGCCATACACTACCATGACCGCATGTGATTCCATGGAAAAATCAGCAGGTGTAACACGGTAGTTTTCTGTGTTTAAATTTTATTGTTTTAATAACCATTTAAGCATAGTATTAAACCAAGTTTGTTCTTTAAACTGATCGCAATCATCAGTAATTAATTGAAGTGTTCCCTTTTGATTGATCTCAGTTTCCTCTGATAAGATTACAAGGTTCAACTTTTTGGTTAAAAAAACATTTGAATAGTGCTAACATGGATGGGCAGATCACCAAAAGTGTTTTTGATTGGACGTCCTGAAAACTTTAAATACTCCATTTGCTTTGAGTGACTCAGAGACAGTGAAGTGGAACTTGTACTATTACTGTGTGACGTCTCCGAATGAGCCATGAGTGGATGTCCAGTTCGTCAGCATACATACCAGTATGTATCTCATTTTTAAACAGAGGTCATCTTAGCGTGATTTAAGCACCAATATAAATTTTCAGCATAATTCAACATTTATATGACGCTTACTTCAAAAGCAATAACAATTAAATAATAATAACACTAGTGATTTTTTTTTCTGTGCGCATGGTTTTTCTACTTTTACATGATGAGAACAATCTGTCCTCTGAACACTATAGATTGAGCAAGCCTTTCCAGATGGAGGATGAGGAGGATGAATCACAGTCTGGGTCTAACAAAGCCAGCAAAGGAGGCACTATGTATGGGGAATACCTGCAGGTTAACACCTTTGCAGTTACCTACAACCAGGCAAAAAGTACAAACATAAGCAACAGTCTGATTTAATGTCAGGACCTGATGCCATGACATTTTACTGTATGACAAATCATTCTTTTGATTTGTAGTTAGATAAACTTTTGGCAGCTCAAGAGCTTCAGAGCGACCTGAAAGGAAACAGGATCCACGATGAGCACCTCTTCATTGTCATCCATCAAGGTGAATGTAGTTAATATTTGCATGTGTATCATTTATTATTTTTAATGAAAACTACAAGGATACTGAATGTGTAGAAAGAAAAAGAAAACGTTTGTACAATGGAAATACATAAAATATTTCAAAATTTTATCAGAGATTAATATTTGGGAGATTTTCCCCAATGGACTTTATCAACCTTTGACTCCTAACAGTCCCCATGGGTGAATTGGCTGTATCACTCTGTCCTCCCTACCTATAGCTGTTGTGTGATGATCATGCTGTGGATGCTGCAGCATCATCCATGTGGATGCTGCACAGTGGTGGGGGTGGTGGAGGAAAGCCCCTATTTCCAGTGTAATGTACTTTGGGTGTGCTGATAGTTACTAAAAACGTGTAATGTTCATCTTCATCATATACACATGCACACATCATCATCATCATCATGTACATCTTCATCTTATACACATGCACACATCATCATCATCATGTACATCATCATCATCATCATGTACATCTTCATCTTATACACATGCACACATCATCATCATCATCATGTACATCATCATATACACATGCACACATCATCATCATCATGTACATCTTCATCTTATACACATGCACACATCATCATCATCATGTACATCTTCATCTTATACACATGCACACATCATCATCATCATGTACATCTTCATCATATACACATGCACACATCATCATCATCATGTACATCTTCATCATATACACATGCACACAGACATACACTGTGTACAAATATATATTATAATATATAGACCCTATATACCCACAAACACGTTTGGGTATATTAGTGTGTGCGTGTGTCTGTGTGTACGCACCCGTGTGTGTCGGTGTGTCTTTGTATAAAAACAAACAATTTTCCTGAGTTTTTGAATCTTCGTTTCAGCTTATGAGCTTTGGTTTAAGCAGATACTGTGGGAACTTGACTCGGTGCGAGAGATTTTCATCAAAGGCCACGTAAGTGATGTTTTTCACTATTGACACTAGCAGAGAAACTCTTCATTAAAGATGGAATTATTTAATTGAATAGCTGAATTTTAAACCAATTCAAAACAAGCAACAAAGAAATGAAAATGTCAAATTTTGAAGTCTAAAATTAGAATTTTTCCACTTATGTATGATGTTTTCACATTGCATACATATGTAAAATTTAAAACAACATTAAATGTCTCCAGGTTCGTGATGAAAGGAATATGCTGAAAGTTGTGAGCCGAATGCAGAGGATCATGATGATCTTCAAGCTGCTGGTTGACCAGTTTGCTATTCTGGAGACCATGACAGCCTTGGATTTTTTTGGGTTCCGGTATGACCTAATTCTTCATCAAACTCCTGATGATGTGACAGAGTGCACTTTCACCCTCTCAAGGGCTTCATATACAGCATTTACTGTGTGTGCAAATGCATATGTATGTATGTGTGTGTGTGTGTTTGTGTGTGTGTGTGTGTGTGTGTGCACATAGCTATGTGCATGCACATCATAACTACACTCCATTGCCACCTGCAGGGAATACCTGACTCCAGCCTCTGGGTTCCAGAGTCTTCAGTTCAGGCTGTTGGAGAACAAGCTTGGGGTGGCGGAGAATCAGAGGGTCCCTTATGACCGGCGCCACTACAGGGACAACTTTCAGCACCAGGACAGCGAGGTCCTGCGGAGATCAGAGCAGGAGCCGTCCCTCCTCAGGCTTGTGGAGGTGCTGACTCCATGTCCAAAATTGCCTGTTCAGGCGAGTCAAGTGGAGACATTCGTTTTGTTAGGAAAATTTCTGTAAAAGAGGTGTAAACAAATGTATGCTTTTTTGTGTGTGTGTGTGTGTGTGTGTGTGTGTGTGTGTGTGTGTAGTTAGTGGAATTGGTACCTACACATGCTTATAGGTCACATCTTTGTCTCCACATTCCCTGTTCAACTAATTCCCTGTTCAATTAAATTACGGTAATGAAGTGTTTATTGTAAAATAGAATGTCATGTTGTCTGTTGTCAGAACTGGCTGCAGAGAACTCCAGGCCTTGAAAAAGACGGATTTGACTTTTGGGGAAAACTGCAAGCAAATGTAGAAAAGGGGTTCGTCCTGAAAATGAGGAAAGTTGAGGTTTGCTACAGTCTCTCTATGTTGATTCCTGTTTAGTTTTAGTGGCTCTACTGCAAGAACTCAACGTTTTCGTTTTGTGACAGGATGAGCCGGAGTCTGAGGCAAAGCAGGAGATGTTGGAAGATGTAAACAAGCAGAGAGAGGTTTTTGCCTCTTTGTTTGATGAAAAGCACCATGAACATCTTTTGAGCAAAGGTGAGTGATTCCTGTTTATCCATTTCCTTGGTTCTGAGCATTCTCAGAATGAAAGTGGAGTTGTCTTAAGAGAAGTTCATTTCTTTATGGGGGTAGTGTGTCTGTGGTTTTTCTGTTACTGATTTCAACAGAACTTGTGGTTGGTTAAGTGGATATGACATAATTGGATAATTACTTAGCTGCATCAGAGTTTCCAACATTTTTGACATCAGTTAAGTGGATATGACATAATTGGATAATTATTTAACTGCATCAGAATTTCCAACATTTTTGACATCAGTTAAGTGGATATGACATAATTGGATAATTACTTAACTGCATCAGAGTTTCCAACATTTTTGACATCAGTTAAGTGGATACACAGAACTCATTATAAAATTATTCATTGGGCACCATCTATCATGACTTAACTTGCATTATCAGTTCCTTTTCAGTAACTGTGCTTAGAGTATTAAAAAAACTGTGAAAGCTTGTAAAAGTAATGACCTTGCAGGATGTTTAATTTCTAAAACTTTTAGAACCAAACAAAACTCAGACATTAACAGCAAAAAACGTTTGGTGTAGGACAGGCAGTAATTTCTTGGATTAAAAGAATAAGAACCAAATCTGAACGATTAGGCAGAGAAACATGAATCCAGACATAAAACAAAAGAGAGCTGGTCATCCTCCGTTGGGATGGCTCAGTCAAGCGCTTAGCAAACAGCTACTTCTTAGCATGTAGAAGGTAAGTTCGGTTAAGTGGATACTCTGCATAACAGGATACTGCATAGCCAATCTAGATGCTAAAGCAAACTCTACTGTAGTAAAATTTTTCAGTGACACTGTGGGATGGATCACATTTTCAACATAAACGACACTTCTCCCATGCATGTTTCCCAGGAGAGAGACGACTGTCCTACAAGGCCCTTCATGGAGCGCTCATGATCTATTTCTACAGGTAAAACCTGAAGCCTGGCTTTTTTTCTTTTGCTTTTAACCTACTTTCACGTCTGTTACCTCCTGAAGTTCAGTTTGAACCCAGTGTCTGGTCACTGTGCAGGGAGGAACCTCGCTTTCAGCTTCCGTTCCAGCTGCTGACAGTCCTAATGGATGTGGACACCCTCTTGACCAATTGGAGATGTGAGTACAGTTGAGCGTGTAGATGGCATGTACCGCATGGCCCCCTGCAGTAGCAACGCTGTCCCAGGGCAATTGCTGCTGTAACTCCACCCAAACAGGAGTGAGGAGACCTTGTGGCAGCGAAGGCACTGTGGGTTTGAAAAAACATCCAGTGAGCATCTGTCTATAAAAGGGTTGAAAATTACCATAGGAACAAAACATAAGGTCACCTTGATGTATCCTGGATGTTCAAATGGAGATGTTCAATGTTTATGTAAAGTGACAAAGGTACCTTTTCTAGTCATCAGTAAGAACAGTAAAAATGCCGTTCATCACTTCAGATAACCATGTGTGCATGGTGCACCGTATGATTGGGAGTAAGAGTGGCACAGGGGGATCTTCTGGCTACATGTACCTTCGCTCCATAGTCAGGTGAGTGCCCTTGGTGTTTTTAGCTTTTTCTTTGTTCTTGTCCTCTGGTTTAGTCTTAATAATCTTCCTATTTTATTCTTCAAACGTGTGATTGTGATTTATGTTTTCGATTGCGTTCTTGATAAGTGCTTCTTGGGGCAGCTACAAAAGATGCTAAATGAAAATAAAGAGAGACGTACTGAATTCCCCAGACTGCTCCACTGTAATGTTGTACATAAACGTGGGCTGTTTGCGTACAGGGTGTGATGTTAATTACCCAGTTGAAGACAAAGAGTGTTGAACAGTAGCGCTGACCCCAAAGCATGCTTGCTTTTTGCTAAAGAACGTCACTGTTCCCTCTCACTCAGCGACCACTACAAGGTCTTTGTTGATCTGTTCAACCTGGCCACCTTCCTGGTGCCCCGGGACTGGGTGCCTGAGTTGAACCGGAGCATCTACAAGTTCCCCTTCACGGCAGAGTGTTACGACAGCTGCTACGGCAGCAGCGAGGAGTCTGACTAGGGAGGAACGTCGCGGGCGAGTTGGGGGGACGTGCTTTTTTTTGTCAGGTTGAACAACATTAGAGCTGCATTTCCAAACAGGACAAAGGGCACGTGTCGCAACACAAACACTTAGTTGTTTGTTTACGTGACATGAATGTGTCCCCAACTTTGACCTTTGAGTGTAGTTTATTCAGGTACCCCAGGCATGGAACGTCCTGGAAGGACAAAAACAAGTTTTGATTAACAGTAGAAACAGTCCAAATCTGGCCGTTTCTCTCTCAGAGTCTTTTTGCTTATTGCCATGAAACATCACACTGCTTGTAAGCTTTAGGCCTTGTTACTTTGAAATTAGCACTGAAATTAGCAGTGAAGTAAGATGTTTAGTATATGTAGCAATTTGTACAGTATGTAATACATAACGAACACTATTTAAAATACAACAGATATGTTAATATTTAATATACCATGAATACGACTACATGACTAGATTCCTCCACCTCATGTCTTCAGGATGTTGGGTTCCAGTCTGGCTCTCAGGCCTGTGTGTTAAGTGTACATGTTCTGTTTACTCTCCCCCAGTACAACCAGGTCAGGCAGATTGGGAGCATTTATTGACCTTTGTGTGTGTGTGTGTGTGTGTGTGTGTGCGCTGTGACTTATGACTTAGCTTGGTTCACAGTGACATACTGGGGGGGGGTGGCAACCCTTTGAACGGGGGAATATACTCCCCCTGTCCCCCCCTGGAGTTAATGTCTATGGCCTTGTACAATGTGCTGTGTGAGATAGGTTGCAGGTCATCCGTGACCCTGTCCAGGATAAGCGTTTCAGAGAAGAGAGACTAAACAATTAGGATATCTGAATGTGTAAACATCGCTTGTTAAAATGAAGATCAGATCGTGTCCCACAGTACACGCGGGATGTGGGGCCTGCCCGTCACAGGGTACCTACAGATACATACTGGGCATTTCAGAGTTGGCAGCTCAACTCTAAACTGTATGCAGGAGTAAAACCATGCGTGTACACAGAGAACATGTAAATTCTGTGCCAATAGTGCCAGTTTCAAAGCCATGATCCTACAGAATCGAGGCAACAATGCCACTCACTGGGCCTCCGTGTCACCCCTTACAGTGGAATAGTTCAGCTTTTATATAATGGTTCTTTTAATACGTATGCAAGAATGCAGGTTTTATTGTAATTTAATTTGTAAATAAATAATTTTTAACAGATCCTTTTGTCTGCTTTCTTAAACTGACATACCTACCAGAAGATTAATTTGTGGTGTTTGTGAAATCAGATCTGGGGACTTAAGTATAGTCCACCTCAGTGTTAAACTTGCTTTTCAAATTATGTGTTTCCTGTGCAGGGAACAGCATATTCAAATGAATCATAACTTTTTTTCTGCCAAGTAACTGTCACAAGTAACTGGAGTGTTCAACACTGGTTTATATTTAAAGCTAAAGTTTTGCACTTGATCTTCTGGCTCTACATTATGGCTTGATGGTCCTCGAACCTGACTGCTTGTTGTAGCTGCAGCTTGGCCTTCATGTCTGTGGATGCAAGAGACTCAGTTTTATTATCTGTTTTCAGCTAGATATGCACATTTGTTTATATTGCCATGGTGTCTAAGCATCTGTCGCCATGGCAGCAAATTTCTTGACTTTCATAGTAACTCTCAATAACTACGAATTCTGAATGCAGTGTATTCAGATTACAAGACCAACGATGAGAGGTACATTTCATTCGTCCATGTGGATGATTTGTGTGTGATACAGGCCTCAGCTGCCCAGGTAGTACACAAATTCCAAAGAGGCGTAAAACAAACATGCTCACCAGGTCTGGTTTATGCATTGACAAATGCCACACATGTTAACACAACAAATCATAACGTGTGACCAGCATAAAAGTGATCACACAATACTGTGTGTAATAATGTTTACAGCCAGTTTCACCTCACCCCCTTGCTGAACTGTGCAGTCACCCTGGTTGAGATCACGTTCTCCTGAATATTAAGACCGCCTGGTTTATGCTAACTCACGTTAATCAATAATAATTCTCTCACCTATTTAACTGTCCAGATTGCAACAGAATACAATGAACTATTGCCTTTCTAATGAGTGACTCTGAGCGTTGCTTTCCATGCCTTTATTTATGTACACTTACATGACTCATTGTAACTGTGTACCTGTTCCTCTACCTGACTTACCTGTTCCTGTCTTTGTCACCATATCATCTTGTGGCTGGATAAAGCAAAAGACTATGAAAATAATTAGAATAAACGATTTATATTATAAACACAATGATTTAAAACATTTCATGACGAACGCCTTGACAACACAGTGGGTAAACCCAGTATAGGCGTTATCTTCCCAACTTGACTTTTGTAAGCATTTCACCGCCAGTAAGTTGATGAATCTTCTCAGTCATCCAAAGGTGGAGCTGTCTGGAAGTTGAATCATGTCAGCTGGACTTCTTTCCTCTTGATACAATCGTTTCACTGCTTATCCAAGTAGCTTCTTCAGGCTGAGAAACATCACTAGCAGCTACATGTTACGCACTCAGTTGCTCACAGGCACACTTTGAGAAAACAAAAAGATAAACATGTACTGCCTCCAGGTCTGATGTAATTTGGAGCTTTAGAGACCCTCTTGTGCTGATTTTTAATCCTGCCAATATTTTTTCTGAATCTTCCCTTCTTTAGAGCCAATAAAATAATAATAATAATAATAATAATAATAATAATAATAATTATTATTATTATTATTAATATAGGTTTTGACAATATGCACACAGCACAAGAACATAAACATCCAGGTCACAAATTCAAGGTACCTACAAAATGACATCGCACAAGTTTGTGGAGTTAGCAAGGCAGAATGTGAGAACACACATCCTATCACTTATGGTTAGGGTTACGGATAAAATACGGCATTAATACTTATATTCTGGATAAGGGATATTCTACATTAAAACTATAACAAGCTTAATGGTGTACTTATATGGCTACGTGGAGCCAAACTTACAACCCTCTTTGTGTTATTCACGAGCCATTATCAAGCCTGAGCCGTGCCAAGCCAAACCCACAAAGATGGACATAAGGTTGGAGCAGAATACAGGAAAAAGTGACTGCAGAGGTGCAGTTGCCCTGCACATGTAAACAGTGGCTCCGTTCCAGGCTCCTGTCATGTGCTGCAGTGACAGACTGGGGAATTATTAGCCTCTCAGTGCCGAACATGGGGATGTGTTGCGGGTTGCCATGGCAGCCGGAGTATGGCGGTGCCACTCGGAACCAAGTGAAGAGCTCTGGCGGGCCGGGGCTGCAGCTGCTCAGCGTCAAAGATGAAGTGCTCAGGAGTCTCCACCCATGTCAATGTCCCTCTAAGCTCCACAGCACTGGCTGCATGACCTCACCAGGACACCAAGGTCTATTGTTTTTTTGGATGCAAAAGCACTGGCAGCTTGGAACACTCCAGATTCTCAAACGTCATTCTGGATGCGTCTTCATCAATTCAGGCTGTTCACATATAAACTGTACGTATATAAGATGTGAGGTTGGATGTGGGGGATTAGAAGAAACATTGACAGTTTTCCACCAGATAACACTTTTGTTTTGTATGTAAATCATTGGAAACACAGCAAGCCTACACAAAGCTCTCTGTGATGTCTTAACCTATTTCATTAGAGACTCACAGACTGCATTCTAGCACTCAACACAGCAGATGTTACTATACAGTTTTAAAAACCTCAGGCTGTTAGCAGAGGACATCAATTATTCAGATATTTAAGGGAGCAAAAGCCTCTCGGTGATATAAACCAATAAGATTTACATGTAAGGCAATGTGGGACTATGTGTATGCTCTGATACAAAGAGCAGCAATGAGCACATTTCCTGTGAATCATAGGTTCAAAAAATAACACAATCTTATCCAAGTAATTTGTATTCTGAATATAGATTTTTAAACTGTTAAAAAAACGGATATATACATAAAACGGTCAGGATAAAAGGAGAACTCTGGGCTACTGTGTGAATTTTATCTTCATCGAGGAATGAACCTTAGAGATAAAAGGGAAGCTGTGCAGTAAGTTATCATAACACACACACACACACTTACACTGAGTTACTTTTGAATATGACAACATGAGAGACCTCACAGTTTCAGAAGGACACAGCCAGCTAATGGGGTCTTCTTGTAAGCCTGTTTCTGGAACCTGCCTCCCAGGTGACAGAGGTGTCACGGGCACCCTCCTGAGATCCGTCCACAGACTGAGCCCCAAAATTTCCCTCCATCCTGATCTGCACTAGTTTTCTTTGACAGATAGTGTCTGCCAGCACAAAGGGTTTCAGGCAGACTATTGCAAAGTGAAGCCAGTTTGGTTTTGAATCCATTCAACTAACAACCAGTTTGGAACAGGTCTTTTACTCTCACACAATCCTCCCTGGCACTGAGCATGCCCAGTGGGCGTGTGCTCTTTTACTATGTTTGCGTGCACGTGCCCAGTCACCATTCACTAATCTCTGTTGACAGCAGACATTATTGCTCATGAATGCTTTAGCTATGCGAGGTTAGTAGCTGTGGAGTTGGGTTGTGTAGATTTAAAGTCACTGAGCATGCACCATTCAATATTAATTTCTATTTTATAATGAACCATCTATGCATTCAAGCAGTGCATTATAACCAAACAGCACTTTTACGAGGTAAGAAAAGATTAAACACCCTTAATTGAGCACTTTCTAAAACTTTTATTTTCTATATTAAATATCTCTGAATATCCATATTGAAATCTTAAAAAATAATGTACACAAAAATTAAGCAATTAATTTTAGAGAATATCTGTGTATATTAACAAACTGACATTTTTCCTTTCTAATGAAAAAGGAATTTTGTTTTGATGTGTCCATCCAGCCATTATCTTAACTGCTTATTCCTGGTGAGGGTCACAGGGAAACCTGGAGTCAATCCCAGAACACAGAGGGCAGGGGACACCCAGGTCAGGGTGCCAACCCACCATAGAGCACACAACAGGCAATTTGGACACACCAATCAACCTAACCTGCATGTTTTTGGACTATGGGAGGAAACCAGAGCACCCGGAGAAAACCCACCAAGCACAGGGAGAACATGTAAACTCCACACACAGCCCTAAAGCGGGAATTGAACCCCAGGCCTGGAGGTGCACGGCAACAGTGCTAACCACCACGCCACTGTGCCGCCAGCTTTGATGTGTCATTACTGTAGTATAATCTAATAATTTTTTATCTTGGCTATTGCTCAGCCTTATGACCTGAGGTTCTTGGGACAGGTTATATGTTCCAAAAAGTATTGTAGACAATTAATGAATGAATAAGTTAATAATGAAATTTTTTCATTGTGTGCTAAACTATGACACACACACACACACACACACACACACACACACACACACACACACACACACACACACACACACACAC
>JABJVR010002715.1:2373-16943 GCA_025773905.1 Chitala chitala
CTTATCACAAGGCACCAGGCAGGGGATACCCTTGGACAGGGCACCAGCCTATCACAAGGCACCAGGCAGGGGATACCCTTGGACACGGCACCAGCTTATCACAAGGCACCAGGCAGGGGATACCCTTGGACAGGGCACCAGCCTATCACAAGGCACCAGGCAGGGGATACCTTTGGACAGGGCACCAGCCTATCACAAGGCACCAGGCAGGAGGCAATCTGGACAAGGTGTCAATACATTGCAGTACTAGTATTGTCTATGCAAGTTTATGTGCATTTGGCTCATCAAGGACCCCATCCATGGTAATAATGAGCAAACACGTAACTCTGTGTAATAATCGAATGCTGATTTGTTTGTCTCTAAGTGATGATGGTGGTGTGTTAATGTCAGAATGCATTTTCATCTTATTTAACCTTCCGTTTCCAAAGGCCTCAGCCTGGTCATTACCGCTGCCTTAATCCGAAACCTCTGATGACTAACTGTGGTTGCTCAGAAAGCATCTTCTTTTCTCTGTTACAGCCTTTTGTGAATGTGTAAAGTTTGATTGCATTTGAATTCTGGGCATTCCCACAGATGCCTAATTACTAACGAGTCATGTGCCAAGGCAGGACATGTTTAAAATACAAATTCAGCATTTCCTTCTCATTTAAGTTTTTGATTCGCTTACTTTCTCCATCTCATTGGCTGATACAGAGATGGGTGCCTGGAGGTTTGCGCTCACTCTTTTTGACCTTCCCTGGCTCCCGTAGGTCACTGTGCCCATACAGCTGGCATGCTGATGTGGGAGCGGTTGGGTATGACTCAGTCTCACAGGAGATCTTTTTTACACAGTATTAGAGCCGTCAGTAATTAACAAGGCCACACTTCTGGAAATAAACTCACCGCTGTCATTGTGCCTCACACCCTCTGCTCCTAACAGAGGGTGGAGATTTGAGAAGCATGTTGGAAAACTGTCCAAATTTTTATATCAAAAGACAGAAGAAAATGTTCTAGTTTCTTAGCAAAACAGGAGTTATTGAGTAAAATTATTTATACAATTTCTTGTTTAAAAAAATGTGGTAATAGCAGTGTGCTGTAGCAGAGGTGGAGGAGGAGGTCACGGCAGGTGATGTAGTAAAGGAGGTTGAGGAGCTCAGAACAGTGTGGTGTGCTGTAGTAAAGGAGGAGGAGGAGGAGCTCAGAACAGTGGTGTGCTGTAGTAAAGGAGGAGGAGCTCAGAACAGTGGTGTGCTGTAGTAAAGGAGGAGGAGGAGGTCAGAACAGTGTGGTGTGCTGTAGTAAAGGAGGAGGAGGAGGTCAGAACAGTGTGGTGTGCTGTAGTAAAGATGGAGGAGGTCAGAACAGTGAGGTGTGCTGTAGTAAAGGAGGAAGAGGAGGTAAGAACAGTGAGGTGTGCTGTAGTAAAGGAGGAGGAGGTCAGAACAGTGAGGTGTGCTGTAGTAAAGGAGGAAGAGGAGCTCAGAACAGTGTGGTGTGCTGTAGTAAAGGAGGAAGAGGAGCTCAGAACAGTGGTGTGCTGTAGTAAAGGAGGAGGAGGTCAGAACAGTGCGGTGTGCTGTAGTAAAGGAGGAGGAGGTCAGAACAGTGAGGTGTGCTGTAGTAAAGGAGGAAGAGGAGCTCAGAACAGTGGTGTGCTGTAGTAAAGGAGGAGGAGCTCAGAACAGTGTGGTGTGCTGTAGTAAAGGAGGAAGAGGAGCTCAGAATAGTGGTGTGCTGTAGTAAAGGAGGAGGAGCTCAGAACAGTGTGGTGTGCTGTAGTAAAGGAGGAGGAGGAGGAGGTCAGAAGAGTGTGGTGTGTTGTAGTAAAGGAGGAGGAGGAAAAGAAGGAGGAAAAAATATTGTTTTTTAAATAGGAGAGCATTCTCTTTAGCTAAAATAGGGCACACACATATGGTCAAAAGCTGCTAAACAGCAAACCTAAATACAACAGCTCAGAAGAACTGGACCCACATTAGTCTTGTCAAATGAATAATCAGACACAGGCCAACCAACCATGCCTGTGCTTCAGCAGAACTGCAATTTGAACTTGTGATAAATTCAGTTCAATAAAATGTTTAATATCAAATGCCTCAAGGTTCCTTTGTTTCGTGGAAGAACACCAACATGTGCCCAGGTTGTCTGCTGTTTATATAACGAGACTGTAAGTCACGTGTCTGTCTAATGTACGCAGGATCACAACTAAGAGTGTCCCACACCAACAGGCCAAGACCTGGCTTACATCAGCAGCCCTCACAGTGACCTATAGGACTGTGAATGGGTGGCGCAGCTGGTCTGTCCTATTAACCATCTCCTCTGGCACTCATGGGATGTGTTCTTCAGTGTTCTGATCTCTGACCTGTTTACATCAGGTTCTGGAAGTATTTCATTTATGCAGAGTCTAATCAAAAGTATCATAGCATTGATATTACTCTGAAATTCTTTTGAGTTGAGAATTTATGTGTTTTCTGGAAATGCCTTCAGCAAAACAGGTCAGATCCACCTTAGAAAGTTGATGAGATCATTATTCACTAATGCCAAATCACTGCAGCTCGAGACAGAAAGGCAGAATCCCATAGGAGCATATGAATGGAAATCAAATATACAGGGGGTGAACAGATGTCAGAGTCTTAGCAGAACATTTTATACATCGAGCATCCAGGGATAAAGGAACAGTGAACATACAGCTACCCACCTGTAGGGGGTCCTGTTTGTGAAACAACATCATAACAGATATAGTTATAATTATGCCATCTGATCTATTGCCTATGTGTATCAGAGAAAATTAAAGCCCTTTATGATATTTAATTTCAGTCGGACCATTAACTGTGCAATTTTCTGAGGTCCATTATTAGCAAGCAGAAGGATAGCACAATAAAAAAGAAATAAATAAATATACTACATTTTGAAATGTACTCAAAATGTGAATCAGATTACCATGCCTTTGTGTGCACAGACAGAAAATAAGCACTGTGACAATTAAAGTCTTTTGATCCAGACAGGTGTAGAGAACAGATAAGAAAAGGTTGGTGTGGAACATGTGTAAACATTTGTCTACCTTATTAGCTATGCTTGTCTCCACGTTGAAGTAGGTTTAGCTCACAGTCCTCAGGTGTGTGGTCCAGGTTACCTCTAAGCACAGATGTTGATGTCTGGAAGCTGGAGGAACATGCGACTCGGGGGTGAGTCTCTGCCTTCTGGCTGGCTCGTTACTCCAGTGTAATTTAACTCCTGTTTCCAAAGTGGCATAATGAAGCCAGACTGGACAGACGGATCAATCTGGAGGGAATCAGGATGAAACGTGAGACACAAATGAACATACACTGTAACCGGCACATACACAGTTTTTACAATAAATAATTCAACAAGCCCCTCATAAATAAAACCAGTCCCAGGCGTTTTCAAGAAATATTGTTTTCAATATCATTCATGGGGCAATTTAGCCCACATTCTCATTCATACAGGGATGGCAATTAATCATGAGGTGCAGGAGAGAGCAGAATGAAGACAGAACACATGGCACTGTTTTTTAGCTGGGCTCTACATCACATCACACAGCTTCAACTCATCATCTTACTTCCACTGTGAGGCAGCAAAGCTGAAAGTGTTAACAAGCGCATGCACCGCCAGGCCTCCCTTTGGTTCTGACTCCACCCCTGACTCCAGCCCTCCCCCTGGTTCTGCCTCCAACCCTGACCCTGATTCTGCCTCCACCCCTGGTTCTGCCCCCACCCCTGCCCCAGCCCTCCCCCTGGTTCTGCCACCGCCCCTGTTTCCAGCCCGCCCTGGTTCTACCTCCACCCCTGCCCCCGCCCTTACCCCTGGTTCTGCCTCCACCTCTGGTTCTGCCTCTACCTCTGCCTTGAACCCTGCCCCTGGTACACTTGTGTATCATTCATGTTGACCCCGTATTATAGCACACCTATCAGGTGTCCTTAGCTATCGTTAAGGTGCAAAGTCAGACCATGGACGTAGTCTGGTAAAACACTGACAGCCAGCTCTGTTCAACCAAAAAGTAAACAAGCACTGTATTACAATGCAGCAGCCTTCAGTGACCATGTGTGATGTTATTACCATGATGTCAGCACCTTGTGTCAGGGACAGAAGCTGATTGGATTTCCAGACTAAAGGCTCGGTTCTCCATTGTAGTGGACATTTAGTGCAGTTCAGTGTCATTCTTCAGGCAGTGAGCAAACAAATGCTGCAAGGTGGACAGACAAAGTAAAAATCTTTACCTGTAATTATAAAGAATTCTTCACTCTGCACAGTCAGTCATCAACCTCCTGGACATAAACTGGGAGTGAAACACACATGCGGGAGGAGGCAGACGTTCCTGATCTGGGAGCCTGTGATATCGTGAGTAATGAAACGCCTCCTCAGTGGCACACGGCCTCATTGGTCCCATCTGGCAAAGCGATCTCACCTCGCTCTTCCCCATGCTCATTACAGTTGAGCGTCAGCAGGACTGCACTACAAGGTGTCAGTGGATTTGGGAAGGGGATGGAGAGGTGGTACACCTAGCCCTCTGTCGCCCCCCAAGCAAAACACGCCACACACATGACATTTGGGTATTGGACGATATTGCGCTGGTTCTATGCGCATCAATTTCCAGATTCTCTGACCCAGTATGAGAATGAAACCAAAGTTGTACCCTGGTTGTTTGGGACAGGCTCCGGGCCACTTGTGGGCCTGGGCAGGAGAGGTGATCGGATACTTACAAATACCAGCCACTTTATTGTACTGGTTGATGTTCACCAGTAAAGCAAGCCGATGTCCCTCATGTCCACAGAGCTCTTTAACCAGACCCAACAAGAGGAAATGTTCATTTCTCCACGCTCATGTAAAAAGAAGAAAAAGATAAGATTATTTAAAATACAGTCAAACAACGAATAGCTGAGATTTCCTCTGGGAAATATTTCTTATCTCAGTGTAATTAATAAATTAGGCCATATCCAAACCAGTCTGTCATTTCAGTGGCTGGATATAAATTTGTGCTGAGAAGCAGGGCTAGAGGTAGCGAAACAGTGGTGTCTCTAGGACAATCCACAGTCTGTTCTGCATGATGTCTACTGTTGTTCTTCTCTCCTCAGGGTGACATTAGTGTAGTGGTGCTGTGTTAACTCCTTATTACCTGTTCTTCTAACTATTGGCTGGTGCCTGTGCATTAGGCAGCATGTGATTTGCTGAATAATTTGGACAGCTCTCAACATAACGACATCAGTGCAGACCAGTCAGAGATTGAACTCTGTGTATCACGAGTTTTAACTATGGCAAGCTATACTATAGGGCATTATAACTATTTAAGCATGACAGACTAATTGTTTACCTTAATGACAGAAGGAACAAAAAACTTGTTTTTATGGTGTCAGAACCTTAGAAGTGCATCATTAAGATTGACACGGAATGTGTAGTTTATGATCTGACACAAGAACAACATTATTCTGCGCTGTACACTTCACGGTTAATGTCCAGAACATTCTTTTATATTTTACACTTTATTATTTACTTTATGTGACATTAATAATTAAATTTACGGATGGCGTGCAAATGAGAAAATTGCAGAGCAGTATAATAGATGTAGTGATGTACTTTCTAGCAGAGATGCTGCACACCTTAGTGAAGGGGTGGGGTAGTGTGCTCGGTATGCTGACGTGGGCACGCTCAGCTAAGGACACACTCTTGTCACAAGAGGCTGATGCAGAGCAAATGAGCCCATCACAGCACACATCTGGCAGAGTGACCATATTTGGTCACTCTGCCAGATATTTTGAATGTTGTCATTGGTTGCAAGAACACATAACCCCATGTCAGTCACCTGATTGGACCACAGGAGCTTCACCTGTAACAAAACTCATGGCTTCAGTGTGTCCTGCCTGTACTTTCCAATCTACTTCAGGTGTGTCCTACCTGTATTCCTCAGTGTACTTTAGGTGTGTCCTACCTGTATTCCTCAGTGTACTTCAGGTGTGTTCTACTTGTATTCCTCAGTGTATTTCAGGTGTGTCCTACCTGTATTCTTCAGTGTACTTCAGGTGTGTCCTACCTGTATTCTTCAGTGTACTTCAGGTGTGTCCTACCTGTATTCCACAGTGTACTTCAGGTGTGTCCTACCTGTATTCCTCAGTGTACTTCAGGTATGTCCTACCTGTATTCCACAGTGTACTTCAGGTGTGTCCTACCTGTATTCCACAGTGTACTTCAGATGTGTCCTACCTGAATTCCTCAGTGTACTTCAGTTACTCTTTAGGTGACCACTAAAACTATATTTGTGTATAGTGATTTTGACACGTTAAACTTCCTGTGGAGTGACTCTTCTCCCAGCATTTAGAAAAAAAAAATTCTTCCTAGTTTTTCTCTTCTTTTATTATTCCAGAAACAGGATGCCTATTGAGGTTTCTCGGTAAATGTGTCCAAACACTATCAGAGCTTTGGTGAAAGCCCAAGACTACGTGGTATTCCACCTTCTGTCCATTGAACAACCTCCCTTTGGACTCAAATAACTCCTCAGGTATCGTCATGACATGATCAGATATTTATGTAAAAAGTTTAGGAGAAGCTGCTGTCATGGAGCACAAGCTGAGAGAGTTTGTGACTTGAGTTGACACCAGCTGTGAAGATGGGAATCGCGGAGGAGGATTAACTGATCTGATAAAATCAGTTGACGGAGCTCGCCTGTTGGCACCATGCGCCCTCGCCTGATTGGCTGAATGCTCCGTGCTGCCTCACGCGCCATCAAACCACTCCGTGTGCTTGTGCGTGCCTTGTGCTCTGACTTCAAAGACTGTTTCTCCCATACAAACAGGTGTGTGCGCGTGTGTGTGTTTAAGACCTCTTCACAGGTCGCGTGGGTTTATCTTGACAGGGTCAGGCATCACAACGAACAAAGGGAAAGCCGAGTTTGTTTAGGAAAAATTATTTTAGTTACATGACTAATAAAAGTGTTAAAATTAGTCTATAGAAACTTATATTTTGTTTTCCAGTACAATTTTACAGGGTTTGTTACACTTAGTTTTCACTCATCCAAGTTTAGTAACTACACGTGTCAACCTGTCATGTTCATATTAACTGTATATAGCAACTATATATAAACAGTCAGTCAGTCAGTCATCTTCTATACCGCTTATTCCTGGGGAGGGTCCCGAGTATATAAACATTACTAAGTAATTCCTTATTGCTATGGTTGTTAAGAACAGTAATGATATAGTGAATGCAACACTAGATCTACTAATGTCCTGCTCCTCTGGATGCAGGTCCAGATGCTCACAGAGCTCACCTGTTCAGGAAGGCTTGTTGTGATTCAGTGGAGGCACAGAGGAGGAGGTGTGCGGCTGTGTAGTGCCTCACTGGGGAGTGAAACACAACCACGCGCTCCAAGGACAAGTCAAAGTCACCGCAGCACCTGAAATGCACATCTGTGTAGCTTGGGCTAAAATGAGATTCCCAGGAAGAGCCCGGTGGCAAGAGGGAGGAGTGCGTGGAGGGAGGAAGGAGTGCGTGGAGAAAGGGAGGAGTGTGTGGAGGGAGGGAGGAGTGCGTGGAGAAAGGGAGGAGTGTGTGGAGGGAGGGAGGAGTGCGTGGAGAAAGGGAGGAGTGTGTGGAGGGAGGGAGGAGTGCGTGGAGAAAGGGAGGATTGCATAGAGAAAGGGAGGAGTGCATTGAGGGAGGGAGGAGTGCATGGAGGAAGGGAGAAGTGTGTGGAGGCAAGGAGGACTTCGTGGAGGAAGGGAGGAGTGAGTGGAGGGAGGGAGGGAGGAGTGAGTGGAGGGAGGGAGGGAGGAGAAAGTGGGAAATTGCAGCGTCTCCTACCAACATGGGCAGCTGTGACCTGGAGGAATAACTGGGCCAGATCAGCTGTGCTTTGGACTCAGAAAAGCAATAAGAACTGAGTGAGGATACTGCTGTGTCGAGCCGGAGGAGGCTCATCTCACGCATCTTCAACGGGCACTTTGTGCAAGGCCAAATGAATGTGCCTTTAGTGCGTGTGAACGTACATGTTCCTTTTCATTTAGTACTTCCGCATAAAATAACTTTCGTATAATTTTATTATGATTACAATACCTAATTATCACTCAGATCAGTGCACAATGAAATCACAGAACAAAAATATAAATATATAAAACTTAAAAAATGCAGTATGAGTGTTAATGTCATCAGGGGACTCGGTAATCTCACTGACTGTGATACACATTTACAAAAGTAGGCATAAATATTTCACAGGCTGCAGGAGAGCAATTGTAAGTAGGAATACTGTCCCTGTATGATAAACATGTATAGGACAGAACGCACGAAGACGAGACCCTTTTAACGTTTTATTTGGCTCACGCGCTGCATGAAAAATGACGTGCTTCATATCCTTGTTTCTGGCTTACATTTCTGAAGAGGCCTCGTCTCCCGTGTGTAATATCCCATAATATTGGTCTGTACGAACACTGAGGGTCCTCCAGTTATATTGGGGCCAAAAAATGTAATAACTTCAAATAGAGACAATCTTGTTGAGAAGTCGAGGAGACAACTCGAATCCTCTGGTGTCTCGAGCCGACGTACGTGGCGCTTCTTTCTTTTCATTTTTAAAAATTTGTTCTTTTTTTCCTCCTTGAGATGATGTGAGATGAACGTGCCAAACTCTCACTGTATATCCACAAAGCAGACCCATTTGTACGCATCTTACCATGTCATTAATTTTTCATCGTGCTGCTTGCATGTATATCTTAAGGACACGTTTAGAGCCAGCAAAAGTTGACGAGCTTGACGACCGCAGGTCAGTGGCTTCCTTTGTGCTCCAGCTACGTAAATTATAGTGCAGTAAAAGGAGAGAGGATGAGTGTGGAAGGGCCTCTGCAACCCCCACACAACCCTGCTGCATTCTCTGAACTGTGTGCTGAATTATAGATATCCAATTTCATATTAACTCAGGGCCAATGCTATACTGCTGAACATAATAATAATAATAATAATAATAATAATAATAATAATAATAATTTAATATTATTATTATAAATAAATGCATAAATAATTATTTGAATATATTTGTTGAACTATAATTCAACAAAAATAAGTGTGTACAGAAATTAAAATGTACTATTTAATTTTTAAAAATCATGGACACTCTATGTCAGAAGAAGCAGTCTGAGTTCTGTTCACGTGGGGTAGATGTCAAAGCCAGGCTCTAATCAAGAACAAGCTGGTTGTCCAGAGAAATACCGAAGGCAGACGATGTCTCTGGCCCTGCTTGTGTATCTGGCAACTGAATCTGCGTGGACTTCACACCACCCAGAACAGTTGGCACTGGCAGCTCACACGCACAGGATCGATGCTGAAAACGTTTTGCTGAAGTGTGACACTTAGTACTGCCGCAGCTGCAACGGAAGCGTTTTAAAGAAGCATCCATCTCGCCGCACACCCTACCAGTAAGCTCCACAGTTCTTCCACCACGGTAACTTGTGTTTTATCAAACTAAAGTTTAATAGATTGTACCCAATTAAATCTGATCAGAAAAATGTTTTATTTCAGACACAATATGAAATAAAGGCATTCAATTAATAACTGACCCAGAAATCACATTATAGTGTAATTTAAATACATTTTGAATTACTTACAAAATGTTAAACAATTTCTTTTAAATCATTACAGTTCAAACACACACACACACACGCACACACACACACAAACATTCTCAGACAAACAAAAACACACTTGAACACTTAATTAAGCGTGTGGACGTTGAGAAAACACACAACTTCGCACAAACTAAAATTACTAAACAAAAATTTAAAGTTTCTTAGGATTAAAACATACTTGTGTCCACACACAAGCCAGACAGAGCTCCAAACCCACACGAGCCAGACAGAGCTCCAAACCCACATGAGCCCAACAGATCTGCTCTCCTGCTATCCCAGGTGTCAGTCATGGGGCTGATAAATCTTTGCTGTGGGCAGCCACATCGAGAGGTGCTGATTTGTCACAAACTGGCATGCCCACTAGCTGCTGCGTGACTTTATGCCATTCAGCAATCAGCAGTTGGCATCCCAATAAAACAGGGGCGTCAATCACGGCACACAACATTCACACTGTAAACCAGCTCTCCACGATGTCCTTCGGAGCCCAAAAACACATGTGTTTAGGTCTGTTACACCTGAATGCCAGCTCTTCTCACTTATTCTTTATTGGAGGACACTGGAAATATTTTCATGTCTGTTTTATATTTGCATTCTAAATGCACAATAAAGTTTTATAGTTGGCACTGGGTAATGTATGGGATTTCCATTACATTTCCAATAAGCCTTTTGGAAGGCTCCATAACTTTGAATGTCAGTGAAGAAAAGTTCTATATGAAAACTGAAGATGATATATATTTTTCTCCTACTCTGAAGTAATGTATTTCCACATACAGTTTTAAATCTGTAAAGCAGTACGTATTAATTCAATTCAATTTGCTTGTATAAACTGTCCTTTCAACACACCGTGTGCCTGCCTGTTTAAGACTGTTACAGGGGACGTGTGTGCAAACAGAACATATGAACATGTGTTTTACCAGCTTGACTGTACCTGCCTTGTGTGTATTGTTTTAGGTAATAAGACTGTATATTACTTCAGTTCTTTATATATGATGTTTAGCTGCACAATTCAGTGATATGTAACGGCACTGTAAGGATTGCTCTAATTTTGCTGTACCTTGTATAGTGACAATAAAGAACCTTGAATCTTGAATGTCGATTTTAACCGTGTCAACTCAGCCTGTGAGCTCGTGTGTTCTGAAGACGCACTATGATTTGCTGGACCGACAGCTTCCTGATCCAATCACGTTCCTTTCCACCTGACCTACAGTTTGGCCCCATGTCACATTAAAAACTTGCATCTGAAAGAGGAGCAGATGTATATTTTAAGTGTTTTATCTGTATTGTTTTCATCTGCTTGCATCCATGTATAAACACACAGATAATACACTCTGTCCGTTATAACACTTGGCTCTGTGAGATTATTTCCCACCAGCACAAATGTAAACTTTTCAGAGTGAATGTCTCATCAACCTTTAATAGGATGAAAAGGTACACAGAGGAAGTGAAATAATGAGAGATTAGTTACCAAAATGGTTCCTTTACTTGTTTCATTATTCGTATCACTCCCTAGTCCTATTCTAAATACGTAAATAAAAAACCTTTTTGCTTTCAGCTGCTTTTATAACAAAGTGCTTTTGCTGCATGCACACTACACATCATACAGTATCCTACACAGCTAAACCCAATGGCCAGTTCATGCTGGTGACAGTTCAAAGAAGAAAGCTCTTCACTGGAGGACCTGATGGCTGTTGTGTTGAAGGCTCATCATATGCCCATCAAGGTGCAGCCTTCCAGCCCAGGGGGGGCCCAGTCAAAACATCAAGTGTCCCAAACAGACAGATGCACATTTGGTACCTGTTTACATGTAAAGTAAACAGTGCTCTGTAAGTATGTAAAATGTGTGGGTTGTCCCAGGACTGTGATTGGATCCTGCATGCCCCACCCCCCATCCCTGGCACCCATGTGGCATCGCCTTATTGATCACCTAATCTGTGTGTGAAAGCCCTGTGACAGAATGCCACAGCCTAATTGATCCCTCAGGGAATAGAGAAGTGCAAAGCGGTGGGTCGGAAGTGTCGGTGCCCCCTACTGCTGCAAGGGCTGCTGGGGGGGGAGGCAGGGCTGCCAGAGCCAGCCCTCCTGCACATTAACAGTGCCCCATTAAATACCCCCATGGGCATAGGAGTGCTCCTCCATCCTCGCTAAAGTAGGGAAGAAAACATAAGAGTATAAGGTGTAAAAAGGCATTTAACTATGTGTTGTGCTCCAAATACACACAACATTTGTTAACCTAGAGTGCTACAGATGGATGCATGCCAGGGCAGGGAGAGAAGGCTGATTAACTGTCTTGTACATCACAGCACCAAGAGTGCTGGTACACCGTTTTACACATCCCAGTACCAGGAAGACTAATTAACTGTGTCTTACACATCCCAGTACCAGGAAGACTAATTAACTGTGTCTTACACATCCCAGTACCAGGAAGACTAATTAACTGTGTCTTACACATCCCAGTAATAGGAAGACTTATAAACTGTGTTTTACACATCCCAGTACCAGGAAGACTTATAAACTGTCTTATACATCCTTATATGTGTCTTACACATACAGCTGAGCTGGTACATTAACTCTAAAGAGACACAGAGTGTGAGCATCTCTGGACCGAAACAGCACAACTGTCCAGAGTCAGTGTGAACTCCACATTCTATTCGTTTTCAACTGTGCTGTAAAGCAAGGCTGTGTCGCAACCAGGGTGGATGTCAAATCACTAGTGGCAGCAGGATGGAGGCTTGAGCATGTGACAGATGTAGGAGTGGAGAGAGAGGTTTAAAACACCCAAACGCTAATGGAGTTGAGACTGTGGATGGGGGGTTTGGGAACGGAAAAGTCATACATCTTTGAGGCTGGTAAAATAATTAGAGGCATCACTCATGAGAAATGCATGTCCCTGTAAAGCACGCCTCAGAGAGGCCCTCATTTTTCACCAGGTTGATTCATTTTCAATAGAAATTTAATTGTACGTCATAAAAACATAATTAATGTATTTCTCTGCATGTGTGTGTTTGCTTGTGGGGGGGGGGGGGCGAGGTTGCATGCGTACGGCTTGCAAAGAATAAAGGTTGAATCCAAACAAGCAGAAACTTAACACAGCAGTGCCTCCGTAAACACATGACTGCAACTGGACAATGGCTTTGGACAACAGACAGACATGTAAATACATCGCAACCATAGCAACTCCACCTCCAAAGAGCAAACTCATGCTATGCTCCCTTACTCCCCAGAAGGCTGTCAAATTATTGTCTGTATGCAAAAATAAAACAAAAAACTTAAGGAACTTGGTAGAAATAGAGACCATTTGAAAAATTGCTTTTAATCGATCTTTCGCTGGGGAGGAAAAGGAGACATTTGTATTGTTCATCCATAAAACAAAGACAGCTGAAATAGAAACAAGAAAACAAAAATATAACTAAAAACAATAGAAAACCTGGTGTCCTACTGCTGACAGGAGCATGGCCACTGAGAGAGGTCTCTGGAGCTGTCAGCTCAGCTCCATGATGAGCAAAATAAAGCATGGCAAGTATTGTCTCGGCCTGGAGAAACTGTAAAAGAGTGTGTGGAACAGCCTGTCTTCTCACGAGTACAGAGCTCTGGCCACACTGTCCTCACTAGGTGTGACGGAGAGCTTTATGTCACTCTCAGCAGCTCAGCTCACTGACTAACATCTCACGGCTCTGCTGCACATTTATTACATGAACTTCATGAGGGTCTGCAAAAGTCAGCCGGTCTACTTACTCCATTTCAGTGGGTTAAAATCAAAACTGTACACTGAATTTATCCAGTAAGGCCATTAGGACAAAAGCACCATTCTGAAAGTCGGTAAGGTTCTTCAGCCTGGCTGTAGTTATGGGTGACAAAAATTCATAAATCCCATAAAATGATAGGCGGCTAACACAGATGTCAGTGACCAATCATTACCATTTCAGCAACAGAGATGGTTTTAAATGATTATCCCAGCAGTCCTAATTATATTTTTCTGTGCTGCAAAACACAAAACATCCAGGTGAAGAACTGGTAGTCTGTGAAAGGACATTATTTTTGCATTGCCAGCTGCTGTTTGGCCATGCTCAAGGAACAAGCTCAGAATAGTGTCTCTCATGTAAAACCATCTCTGAAAAGCACCATGAAATCAATTTTCCACACGCTACATGGCACTCGTGCTTGTGCAAAAGTGCTGAGGTGCTGTAATGCACAGTACGGAGCTGGCACTGCATGTGGGGATGTTCAGCTCCATCTGTCCTTTCTGTTACACTGTCATATCTGTCACACATGCGCATGTGCATGCACATGCCCTCACAAACACGTGCACACATACAAACAGGCATACAAACACAACCTTGCTACATCTACTGGTGTATGACAGTAATTACTCCAAGTAACTTAGAACAAAAAAGTGAAAACAATTATGAAAAATAAAAATTTGTTGAACTAGAATAATATTGTGACCACAGCCAATGACAGAGCTGAAATAATGAGGTGACCACAGCCGGTCTCAGAGCAGAGATAATGAGATGACCACAGCTAGCCACAGAGCTAAAATAATGAGGTGACCACAGCCAGCAACAGACCTGAAATAATGAGGTGAGCACAGCCAGCCACAGAGCAGATATAACAGGGTGACCACAGCCAGCCACAGAGCTAGAATAATGAGATGACTACAGTCAGCCACAGAGCTGGAATAATGAGGTAACCACAGCTGGTCTCAGAGCAGATATAATGAGGTGACCTCAGCCAACCACAGAGCTGAAATAATGAGGTGACCTCAGCCAGCCACAGAGCAGATATAACAGGGTGACCACAGCCAGCCACAGAGCTAGAATAATGAGGTGACCTCAGCCAGCCACAGAGCTGAAATAATGAGGTTGACCACAGTCAGCCACAGAGCTGAAATAATGAGGTTGACCACAGCCAACCACAGAGCTGAAATAATGAGGTGAGCACAGCCAGCCACAGAGCTGAAATAATGAGGTGAGCACAGCC
>JABJVR010002716.1:0-16942 GCA_025773905.1 Chitala chitala
GGAGTTTGCATGTTCTCCCTGTGCTTGGTGGGTTTTCTCCGGGTGCTCCGGTTTCCTCCCACAGTCCAAAGACATACGGGTTAGGTTGATTGGTGTGTCCAAATTGCCCCGTAGTGTGTGTGTGTGTGTGCCCTATGGTGGGTTGTGTCCCGTGCCCTGGGATGGGCTCCAGGCTTCCCCATGACCCTCACCAGGAATAAGCGGTTCAGATAATGGATGGATGATAATGCTATAAATATTTAAAAATTACATTATTTCTGCCTAACATTCTATTGCAGTGTGATTCTTGTCTAAACCCACAGTCTGCAAGCACATTTCTGTCATTATTTTATCACATTATTTATGGAGATTGTGCACTTAGACTTCAAATTCTTTCAGTAAATAAATAAATAAAGCCCGTTCGTTGTACTAGAAATTATACTGTTATAACCGCTGTACCACTCATTCACCAGGAGGGACAGAGTGAGTACAGAGTGTCCATCAGCGGAGCCCAGCTGCGAACCCAGGGAACAAGGCTGACCCTGTTCTACCTGAGCAGTAGCTTTGTTCTTGGTTGGCCAAGTGATGGCCTGCAATTGTTCTAGTTGTGTTTCATCCATTGTTGATGATCATTCCCTTTTTGGGTTGTCTGAAAAAGATCCGATTTGATTTAACTGTCTGCTATGAAAGTTGAGCTGCGTCTACAATGAACTCTTAACAAAGCCTTACTTCCAGCTCTGAAACATGTTCTGCTGGAGGGTGATTGGCAAGCACTGCTGCCTTACAACCAATCATAACAAAACACTTGTAGTTTTAACATTCAGTTTTGACAGAAAAATGGCCGTATTCATTCTCCTACGCTGACATGAAAACTTGAAATATACCAAAATGTTATATTTGTACAAAAACATCATTATTGGGAAAAGGTGACAGAAGAATTACTAATTGAGGTTTATAATTAGAGTTTCTACAGAAATGAGTACCTGCCGTGTCACCCCAGCCTCTGCGTCAGGGACACGATGCGATGATTCGTCCACTTCCACGTCTCAATCGGGGGCGTGAATAGCCTGCGTGTCCTCAATTGCCACATCGCCTCATCTCCATAGAACTTTGCGTTAAATGTTTTCCCCCGTGTCAAACATAGCGGTGATTCTGTCGATTACACCTAAAGATTTCTCATGAAGGGTGTTTCGGGTGCGCACGGTGCACGAGAATCGCACATTTCAGACTGAAAATCATCATTTGGGTGTTTGAGCTGAATCTTCTCACAAGCGACCTGTGTGTGCACGCGTAACACCGTTCCACATTTTACTTCATTTCATTAATATATGTCAATGTCCTAGAAATATACAAGGTCTTACTGATGGTCGGTTCAGAGAAGAACGTCATTTGTGTGGTCTGCATTGGGATTTGACTTTCCTGAAGATGAGCAGAAGCTCAGCGGTCCACAGCACTCTTGTCTGCACACACTTCGGCCCTGGCCCATGGGGGGTTTGAGGGATGGGGTGGGAAGTGAGGCAACAAAGGCCCAGCTATGTGAAGAGCTTCCTGAGGTCACCAGAAGGGTTCAACTATGTCCCAGAAACCGTGAGCAGCCCGAGGATTCTTTTCTCTTTTTTTTCCGGAGACAGTTTAAGATGAAAACAACAGAAGCCACTCTGTACGTTGGAAAATATGAAGCAGCGTACAGTGAGATGACTGCGTCACGGTGTGGAAACAGAGCAGCAGGCATGAGCATGTAAAATGTAAACACGTTCCCACTCAGACACTTGTGTCTTCATCAACCAGGCCCAGCACGCCGTCACCTTTCGCTTGTGTTTAGCTGCGAGACAAATGAGCCCCAGTGGACTCTGTCCTCCCTTTCATCGATTTACCTCAAATCAGGTGTATAAAAAGACACCATATGACAACAGCATGTTTTATTTTAACTTTATCAGTGTCTCTTTTACTTTCATTATAACTGGGGTTAATCATTCTGTTACACACATGCACACACATAGTTTACACTGTATGGGCTCCACATCTCTCTGCACTGAGATGACTGTTATGAAGATGACTTGTCATGACACTGAAGCATCCTGATGACTCATCTCGCTCCTGAAGCCACTTTCACTAAGTTTGCAGCTCATAAATGGCTTGGAATGGAAGTGAGTTCACGCCACTGCCCACTGGGATACGGCCACTGTATCAAAGCTCCTTAACTGGCACGATGAGAACGATGAAACACACTCATGTCAGTTGCTGACATATTTAAAACTTGTTCAGATCTTGTTTAACATGGAACAAAAATAATACATTCGAAAAACAATATTGAAATTGTCTGCCACCGTGTTCTCCGTGGTCTCCTACTTAAATGTGTAGGTATATTCTGAAAAGTTCATGAGATCTTGGCGCAGGTGTCGGTACCAAAATTTCCAGTTTGTCAGTATGGCCAGAGATACTGTTCCAAATGTTGGTCATACTGAAACTGTTCAACTATTTTTCTAATTTTAAACAATATATATACACTGCCTGGCCAAATACGGTTACACAGACAATGTTATTAGCTGCTATTGCTTTAGCTGCTTTGCTCTAAGCTCAGCAATGTTATGTGGTAATAAAATGAAGTCAGTTGAGTATCTCAATCTACTGAATGGCCAGGTTCTCCCATCAGTGGATTTTGTCTTTCCTAACAACATGGGCCAACAATATCAAGACTCATCAGGCGAAAATTGCGGAACAGGGGTTCAAGGGGCATGAGGAATCACTTACACATGAAGTGGCCACCACAGAGTCCTGACCTTAACTTCCTTGGAAGTCTTTAGGATGTGTTGGAGAAGACTTTACAGAGTGGTACCACACTCCTGTCATCACTACAAGATCTTGGTGAAAAATTAATGCAGATATGGATGAAAATACAGCCGAGATGTTGCATGAGCTTGTCAAAACAGCCACAAAGAGTGTGGGCCATAATCAAAGCTAAAGGCGGTCCAAGAAAGTATTAGCATGCAACATATATTTTGGCCAGGCTGTGTGTGTGTGTGAGTGTGTGTGTGTGTGTGTGTGTGTGTGTGTGTGTGTGTGTGTGTGTGTGTGTGTGTGTGTGTGTGTGTGTGTGTACATATATATTATAATGACAGGCAACATGAGTGCAGACAAATCCACTCCTGTTTGTTCATTCTGTGTCAGTCTTTTTCAATATTATCAATATCAATGTCAATGTCAAATTTATTTATAAAGCACATTTAAAACAACCAGGTGACCAAAGTGCTGTACAGGCAATACAAACATTTCAATAATAAACAGAAAAATACAAAAATACAAGTTTAATAAGATTAAGAATAAAAACACATAATCAATAGTCTTTTTCATCACCATACTGTTGTCCACCAACAGCAGAACATGTAGAAATCTGAGTGGGAAGATATTCTGATTCTCAAACACAGAGAGGTTCTTCACTGTCAAGTGGGATTTAACTGTTTCTTTGCAGAAAAACCCTTCTGAACAGTCATCTTCTGATACTCGTCAGACGTACAGCATTCTATGTAACAGCTTTGGGGCTTAATCTACCTCAGAAGTCCTGGCTTGTTATCCTCTGCTACCCAGTGACATTAGATATAGGTCACTTATGCAGAAGACTCCCACGGCAAGGGAACTTTCTGCACCCTCCTCTGTTGAAGCTGATGTTGGGTACATCTAGTCCTCTTGTCTGAAAAAGTAGACAGCTGTTTACTCCTAAAGGTCACCTACTGAGAAAAATTAAAAGGACACAGAGTCCAAATGAAACCATTGCTCATTGGTTTGGCACATACATTAGCTCTTGTTGTTGTGTCATAAAAGGCTCCTAAAATGCTGACAGTAATAACAGTTTTCATTTGACTTTCATTTGACGTGACTAAGGTTAATGCCAGTGTAAAGGTATGTGTCCAGTTTTACTGCTAGCCTGTTCTTAATATAGTTGGTTTTCAGGCAGTTAATTGCATTTTATTTTGAGGTAATCTTTACTGAATGTAATTTTGTGATATATTAAGTTGCTTTAAGAAAGCAGAAGTCTGATCGTGTACGATTGCTGGTAATTAAAATAATAAAAATTGAAAAGCAGTTGGACAAGGATGTATGTATGGTTGGGTGGTTGGACAGGATTACATGTGAATTGGCAAGGTTTTCCCTTAATGAACTGAATACTCTGTCCGTGAGTTAGTTTGCTGGTGGTTTATGCGGGAAGGGCAGGGTTTGACTTACCTTAGAAGTGCAGCATTTATGTCTGTTACTGTGCTCATGTGGGAAGATAATAAAACGTTATTAGATCTATGTAAGTAACCGAACTTACTGGAAAGCTAACCAACACTGTGATGTGTGGGAAAATTAGATCTTTAAGGGGCAGGATATATTTCACCAGAAACTTCTGTTTGCCGAGTTGTTCGTTTTTCAGTAATTTTGTCTGTTTGTTTATATGCATTATTTAATATAGAGAATGCAGAAGAAATAAGGGCTGTTCTCATAGTGGTTTTGGGTGATGAAAACTCAACCTCAGAATACCGAAGTCCTTTCCAGATGGTATTTGATTTCACCAACTGATCTATCTTTGATATGCTGTAAATGTCAACACATTGTCCTTGTATTTCCTTTTACACTTTTACAAAAATGCTTAAAAACTGTTTAGGATCAAATGTGTATCATTCATATGTTTGATATCTGTTTTGCACATGCCTGTTCTTGTTTAACATTTTTAAGAGCTTTCAGGTAAATGCTTTGATGTGGGCAGGGGAAAGAAATATAAATATAATCAATTGATCAAATCTGATCTCTTTTCATATTATAGTTTTATGTAAAAAACTGGTCCAGCAGCCTACTCTAATAGGCATCCAAACCAGCCAGCACAGAAGGCTGTCAGAGCGACGGCACTGCACTGCCTTAAAAAATGATGTTATTTGTGGCAAAGTTTGTGAATGCCATAGAAAACTCAAATAAAAAATTTAAATTAAATTAATGAAACAACAACAAATAAATATTGAATATTTGGGCTATTTCTTTAAGATATTCTGCAATTTTTCAAAATACGTAAAAACTGAAAACACCATATTTTTTTATTCACATTGAATATAAGTTCAATATTATGCATTCTGTAAAAGCATGTAAACCATTTTTTTATGTGCTGATAACACAAACATGAATTAAACTTTTAAATTTTATGGAGGATTTTCATATCATTGGACTGAAACCTAATACCTGCAGGTTTCAGAAGCCGCAGTGTAACAGGTACAGGTGTGCAGGTGCGTAGGTGCACTGTGTCTAGCACAGGTAAACCTTATTTTAATTATTATTAATCACTTTAATCATTATTTAATCACGTTTTTTTCCTGCTGAGGTGTCCAGTCATCAGGCATATTGCATGGACGTTTCAAATAAATAACGTTAACACACACACACACACACACACACACACACACAAACACAATGTGATTCCAGTCCTCAGGCATATCCCACAGATGTTTCACATGAATAACGTTAACACACACACACACACACACACACACACACACACACACAATGTGATTCCAGTCCTCAGGCATATTGCATAGACGTTTCACATAAATAACGTTAACACACACACACACAATGTGATTCCAGTCGTCAGGCATATTGCATAGACGTTTCACATAAATAACGTTAACACACACACACACACACACACACACACACACACACACACACACACAAACACAATGTGATTCCAGTCCTCAGGCATATCCCACAGATGTTTCACATAAATAACGTTAACACACACACACACACACACACACACAATGTGACTCCAGTCCTCAGGCATATTGCATAGACGTTTCACATAAATAACGTTAACACACACACACACACACACACAATGTGATTCCAGTCGTCGGGCATATCCCACAGATGTTTCACATTAATAACATTAACACACACACACACACACACACACAATGTGATTCCAGTCCTCTGGCATATCCCATAGACATTTCACATAAATAATATTAACACATGCAATGTGGTTCATACAAAAAGCAAGATAAATCGGTAACATTCTTAACAGTGTCATATTCAAACATTCCATACAGACTTTGCCTGATTTCATATAACAACATAAATGACATTACTGCTAACAACTCATAGAATGACTGCTGAAATGTACTATAACGTTCTAGGAATTCTGGGAGTTAAACCACCAATCGCTAACAAATATCACCAATAAATTTTCACCAATCACTAGCAAATACCTTGACCTAAAGGGAAATTAGGCAGGACAGAGAAAAATGTAACTGAATTGGAGACATGGTGATTACACATCTATGTTATTACATTCATAACCTCCTTGTGCTGAAGTGCATGACACTCACAGTGATTTAATCAGAAAGCAAAACAACAGTTTATGGGAAGATTGTCTTCTCGTTTAAATGATTAAGTGCATATCGTTGTATTACAGCAAATGAAATTATCTCAAAATCTGAATGTGAGTATCACTCAAATACACCAACTATGCAATGACACAAACAACATAATGCATACACCAGGTATGACATTTTTAATTGGAGTTTTTTATATTATTATATTATTGACAATTTACATGAAAATATCCAGGTTTTTCAAATACAAGTAGGTTTCAGAGTGGTTATTATACGATTTTAAAAATGTTAAATGAATCTAGTTAGACTGCTCTACTGAATTATGAGCATATTTTTCAGAAGAAATTTTTAATTTTACACTTAAATTCTATTCTATGAGAACTGTTCTACAATGGGATCTAAAAGTTAAATTTTTAATGTTAATGCAAAATCTTTTGTATAATTTTAACTTGTTGGCTAATCTATTTCTAATACGTTATAGTAATTACCTTTATATAAACACCATCTTGTATTTGATGACAAAAACCAAATACTACTGAAATGATTTGCTGTCATTGATGTAATTCTTTCATTATAAACAACCTTCATAGAGAGTTGGTTTGAAATCGACAGATGTTCTCCTTTTACTTTCTTATGAACAATATATGTACATGTGTCTGAAAACAAGCGCCTTCCTAGAATTTTATAGTTAATAAAAAAGTCAGACATCGGAGCACTGCCATATGCAAAGTGCGCACGTTAAAAATAAAGTTTTTAATTATTTATTCATTCGTTCAGATAACAACAGTGATGAGTTTTTCAAGAGCAGACGTAAAAATTTAAGGTATTAATAATGTAAGGGTTAGCGCAGACAGACGAAATTCAGTGTAGAAAGAACACAGTCACGCTAAGACTCAAACTCGGATTCTATTATTTATCTGTGAAAGTAGGACAAAAAACGATGATGAAGAGATAGGGTAGAAGAGAAAGCGGATCTGTAAGAAAATGTACACAAGCTGTGACATCGTCAGATCCCATTAGCTACGAACAACCAAGAAGATCATCCCCCACCTACAATTTTCCTTTTCCTCTACTCTTACCGTAACATCAATGTTCAGCAATGGCTGAACATCCTTTTTAATGTTTTGAATAACCCTGAAAGTATTACCACCTGACTTTACAGTACACCAGATTGTTTACATGTGTTTTCACAGCAAATTCCATAAGCGATTAGAAGCGTGTGTGAATAAAGGTTGATGTGGGACTGTTTCGCACGCGAACGAAAACACGGATGTACAAATCCACGCAGTCCCTTTACATTCCCGCAAAAACACAAACCTCTCTTCAAATGCGTCCAGAGCAAAACCATACAGAAAGGACCGCAATGTGACTCACTCCACATTCATACAATACTTTCACTCAACGTAAAAGCCAGAGCTTCACAATAACTGTTGGGAAATTGATTGTTCTAGTCGTCCTTTTAACTTGCAAATATGTGACCAGTTGTTCTGGAAACAGAACAAGAAACGAATCCTTTTTAAATGGTTTTTAAACGGCACAGTGGCTTTCCTTGGCTGCAGAAGCAGCTTTTTACTAATTCAAAGGACACAAAACGGTTCCACGTAGTTTAACCACATCACATACTGGTGCACTTCCTGTAGTTAATATATTACAACCAAACCTAAACTATTAAAACTCCTACATTCCACCTCTGGCTGCTTACTCAACCTCCAACAGTCTTCTGTGTGTTTGCCAAGGATTCTCATAAATCTTTAAGCATTTATTTGTTTCAAATATTTTCTTTGGCCACACATTATGACATGAAAACCAAGTGATAAATCATCACCCACTGGCTTTACCCACACATTTGAGTCTTGCACATACCGAAGGTACGTATCTGTTTTTGGCAGTGTGTGAAAAGCATGCATTAGGAAATCTATAGAACGCATGATGTTTTTAGGCTCAGCATTCTATGGATATGTTAGGCAATCTATACAATGCCTGCCTTTTGCACATTGCTTGTAACATATGCAACATTATGTCCTTCCACTAATAAGCTTCGCCTTCCCACAGGCCTGATTTAGTGTTATCAAATACATTAAGGTGAACATGTGACAACAATGTGAACTGGCAGGTGTACGCATTGGCATAATAAACAATAACAGTGTTTGGTAATCTGTGTCCTTGCTTGGTTACTGCACAACTCCTTCTTGCGTACCCTGCAAACCTTGGCTGCGTAGGCCCTATCACACTGGGTTGTACAGTACTCTCAAAACTTCACTCCTTGGCTGCAAAGCACCCTTAATGCTTCTCTCTGCACGACACTGAAACAAAATTTTAAAAAGCCCGTGTGGCATCATGTCATGTCAAAGGCTGAAAAAATAAGGAATAAAGGTATGTTTTTCTTTTCACTGACGACAAACATCCGATTAAAAAAAAAAAAAATACGTATGGAACATTCCAGGATATTAAGAATCAGCGCAAAGCTTGAGCGAAAACAATCTAGCAAAACAAATAGGCACATGAACACGCTGAACTGGCCACGAAAGCAGCCAATATCGAACTGTTTCTTTGACAGTCGGACAAAAGTGTCAACGAAAGAGTTGATTTTCAAGAAAATTTGTGACTAATGTTTCTGTGCACTCACCCACTCCTTATGTTCATTTCACTCCTTAGTCACTTCCTTGAGATGTGTTTGTTTTGTTGTGATGAAAACATGATCGACACACCAGTGGCTACGTTTTAAAACAAAGGCATTATAAACGTCTCACACACAGAAGCCTCTTGCAAAATACACAATGAAAATACTATCCTTAATCTGCAATCAACTGATATTGTGGGTTCTAATCACACATAAGGCAACATATAATTTAATTTTGGATTATGAAAAACTGTAAGGGGAGATTTAATGTTAATCGCATAAATTGACATTAAACATGTTCAAAATTAAAGACCGCTTTTCACACATGACCCAAATTATGAAATGGATAACAATGTTTCCGTTTCGAACAGATCCTAGATGTGGCTTTGGTGTTTTATTTCCAATAAATAGAAAAATATGTTTTATGGTATTCATGCCTAAGGAAGTTAAGGTCATTATTTTTCAATATGAAATCTTTATTATAAATAAAAGCCATAATACTTGAAATCACAAGATTAAACAAGTTTCAACACTGTGACTATTTACGCCATGTAAAATGCTCTGGTTTTTGCTTACAGAAACCAACTTGCATTAAAAGACACATTCAAATTTTTAATGTGGCATGCTGAGTACTATAGCTTGTTTTATTCAAATATTGTAATAATTCAAGTATCAGTCATATGTTAATTCAGGCAGCGGTTTGGCTTTTTCTGAATCACACTTCTCTGCAGAACTTTTATAAAACAGTTCTGTCATCACCTTTACTAATAATTACATACACATTACTCATTGCTGACAGCACACACACCTTCACTAGACACCTTCATATCTACAGATGACGCAGCATATAAAATTCCACAAAATAACATTTAAAGAAAGACGCATCACAGTGGAAACAGACACCACACGGTTTTTTACAATGTTTAAATCCCAGTTAACAGAATCCTTAAGACACTTTTCCAAATACGCAAGAGGGCTTTTCCCATTTGATGACAATATGAATCAAAAGTGCATCTGCTGACACTCTGCAGTGTAAGAAGAAATCAGAAGCTCAGTCCCCACCCACTGTTTCCTCTCTACTACGACAGACAAGCAAGCGCGGGGGGGGGGGTTCACTAGCTGTGTCACAAACCTGGCATCCACTTCTGTCTGATTAGGTCTTTGATAGGGCCTCTTTCAAAGAACTTCAAAGTGGCTGAAATCCTAGAGTTAACAACAGACTTCTCTGAATAAGCAGGTGTGTGTCTGAATTTCATCAGGTGGGAAAAACTGAGGCAGCGCTGTTTTATTTTTTTACAACATTGACCCAAGGCTCCAAGTGTCACAGATGAAAAAACAAACAGGTCAGTTATTTTAGTTATTGTCCAAAGAAAGGCTCAGAACAGAGTCAAAATTTTGTCAGGTACAAGTCTACACTCTTTTTTTTCTTTCCTAGATGTATCTACAAAGTGATCACTAAGAAGCGTTATGGATGTGACGTAATAAAAGTCACATTTTTCCCCCTCAGTGACAGACCGACTGTAATCATTAGTGATAAGACAGCCAGTGCGCACCCATTTCCGCTGCGGCCCTGCGTTGTGCAGATAACGGACTAATTCCCATGGCCACGTTCTGCCAAAATTTCCCAAGCAGAGCTTGACAGTGGACGAAAAACACACGAAAATAGCCTAATTTTAACGCAGCGTCTTGCTCTTTAAAAATGTCAATGTAAACAGTACAGGACACGTCGTTTACACATTTCAGTCCACTTTCTAAATTACTGTTCCACATACAAAAATATCCCCAAGACATTATGCACAAAACTAAATATAATCGCAAACAACGGGATTTATTTCACCTCTACTCTATAAGACAAGGGTATCATCTGTAGATCCGTATGCCCATATTTGCATGCTCTTGCTATAAAATAATTTATACGCGCTCAAACTGAACATTAATATTGTACCATCTTTCGCCATCCATACACACGTTTCACTTGAATTAGACGTATTTTTTCAGGTTAAGTTAAAGGCGCACGGTAAAAATGTTATAATACTGGTACGCAGTTCTCTGAATGCAATTCGTCTTTGTTCTTCATTGTTATATTTGTTTGTGTCCGGATGCGCTCACCCTGCAAAAAAAACTTCTCAGATTGACGCAATCAGAATTCTGCCAATTAATGACTTTAATTGGTTGATGTTTACATGGATGCTTTACTGGAATGTGGGGGAGTGGTTTGGGGATTATAGCTGGGCAGGAAATGCATTCTTATTTTTATAGATCTAAAAAAATATAAGTTTTTTTGGGTGGGGGCCTGCATATCAGATAAGAAAACCCTATTCGCATAAACGAACCCAGAGCAGACTTGGTCAGACACGTGACACAAAGATGCAAAGAAATCCATTCAAAACGGATCCAGCGGCACGTGCCCCTGTCTGTGTTCTGTGTCTCGAGACCCGCACGCTGCAGCCCAGCATTGCAGAGCCGCTCGTTTACGTGCTGTTCCATTTCTGAGTGTTTGTCAACGCGCGTCCAAAAAAGATATCGGGTAAAAAATTGGCCTAAATTGGAAATGCTGTGAAATATAAGAAGTTGCTCGCAGTTTAGAATTTAAAGCTTCACGTGATTAAATATACTAAACGAGGTGAAAGAATTTTTTATTACCTTAGCAATATAATATTATTATATCTTAGCCTTCTAAACAACTGTTAATTTATGATAATAAGCATTACGATGATATTTTGAATAAACTGGCTCTGAAAGCATTAAGTTTCTGTTTATTCGGGCATTTACACCACTGGACTGCCGGTTCGGCACAAGCCACGCAACTCAACAGACCCATACGGCTGCATTCACAGTTAACGAAACGGGGTGACCAGCCACCAACCTTACACCTCCTACATGTAGGCTATGGCGCAGCGCTGTGATGCCGCGGCTGTGCTGTCGTTAACCTCGGCACAATAAGGTGTCAAACCTCGACATTCTTCTTCAAGGCAAGGCAAAAGTCATTCATATGGCACATTTCACGCACAAGCCAAACCGTTTTACTTTGCCAAAAGTAAGAGGACAATTTCTCTTTACTGAAGGTACTCTCATACCAACAAACACTGCATTTTACATGCAATATCCGGTACAAAAGGTATTATACATTTATGCAAATTATTTTTATGATCTTTTTTTCTGTTTTTGCATGGACCAACATTAATTTGCCCTAAGCCAATCTTGGCCCGGTATCAACAATGACGCGCATACTTTCCCTGCGGAATGACCCTCGGCCTCTATAGGAACGGAACGTAAATAGCGCAAAAAAAAAAAAAATTAAATAAAAAAAAAAACTGCGCCTGCGAGAAAGTGCCCTGCACTTGTCTTACTCATTGCGGTAGTCCTCAATTGATGGCATCTTATTTATGTTACGTCAGGTACTAGTCAGGTTGTGTGGGAGGCAGCAGTGAAAGAAAGAAAAACTTTAGATAGATACAGTGCAGGTATTTTACCTTTGCATTCGGTACACACATAACCCGCTGATTAAAACTGAAACGGGAACTCGTAGCTTTTTTCATCTTTCCTGCCCGGTGTGCAGAAAGTTTGTGTTTTCGCAAGTATCATCCGTGCGCCCCACGCGCGACTACAATGACAGCGGTGGCCCACTGGAAGGAAAAACTAGTTACTCATGTTCTGCAACGTTTTCCATGTCGGAATGTGCTTTCCCGTGTCCAGGTGGATAACTGTATATAAGTAAGATGCTCACCTGTGTGCAGAGTATAGGTGATCTCTGAACAGCATTTTGGAAACCATCACTTAAAGAGCAAACTGAAAATGATGAATCTGATTGCTTTTTACCTCTTAGCTGTTGCGTCTTGTACTGTGACCTGCAGCTTGTCGGAGAAAGAACAAACCCTACGGAAACTGCAGGAAGTTATGAAGGATTTGGATTTGCTGAAGACAAATGTGGAGGTAATTTGCACCTTTGGATTGTTGTTCCCCAGTGCGTCTTTTGCTGAAAAGTAAGACCTGTTCGGTGTGTTGCCATGTACTTGTAAACTCAATCTCATGTTCTTCTGGGGCCTTCTGCGCCATCAACAGGCCGACTCCTTGATGCTGAACACTCCGACGACTTATTCCGAAGTAAGTTATGAACCAACCGTAAATGTGCTAATATATAGCGTTTGATGTTTTGTGTGTCCTTCAAGACCTAAAAACAGAATGAAGCTTAGCCTTTAATACATGCACACAGGAACATTTGACCTAATGATGCACGTTACCTTAGAAAACTGACTCATACTTTAAGCATCCACAGACATCGACTGTTGAGAACTGCTGTTTAATATGCAAGCCCAAAATGAATTCAAACGTTATTATTTGCTGTAATAGTACACCGCGCTGCACATTATTAGTGTTGATTAAAATTAAAATCAAATTGTTCCTAAAATGAATTAGCCTGTTCTAACACAAAAATATTTACACTTTCACATGAACAATAAAACTAGAAATCCTTTGCAGTTCCGATAAATTGCATTCATAACGGTATGTAAACGACTCTTTAGATAGGTGACTCAAAAAATACAGCTTGACATTTCAAAAACAAGTCATTTGTGTCTAAATAAGTAGAGGCAGTTACAGTAAATGGAACATGCAAGCTGTTTTATCTCGAGGGTGTCCTCCAGTGTGTCAAATTGAAAACGAACATTTATTGCCATTTGGAGATACTACTGCAGTTTGTTTTCTTGAATTCGGGAAACCGGAAAACTTGCTTCAGATCATGAAGCATTTGCATCTGCCTTTCACAGATAATTACATTGAGTAATTATATAATTTGTTTCCACTGGTGTCATTTAATGTACGCGGATTCACTGATGCAAACGTTTAACTTGTATAGTTTCCCTTCAGAAGACTCGCTTCCCTATACACGCGTTGCCATACCTTATGTCAGGTCCTGTATAATTCACACGCATCCGTAATATATATATATATATATATATATATCGCCTCAGTGTTTTTTCGGCCTTTCCTCAGATGTTAGTGCATTATACAAAACTGATGCCACGTACGCTGCATTCGATGTGAAATGTCATGCAAGAGCAACAGGTCCGCTGTACTTTCTAAATGACTGTAAAAATTTAATTCAGTGATTCAGCAACTGTTTTTTTTTTCTCAACGTTAAAAACAGCGAATTAACGCGGTATTGTATGTGCAGTGGAAATTGTAAATATAATATTTTTCTTTTTGTACATGTATGGACGTCAGTGCATAAATTATATATGACATGGGAGTTTAATTCAGTTAAAATGTCACATATTTTGGCGACACTGCAGGCCGCGTTCCCAGCTCACCGAGTACAGTGACAGTGTACAGTTGTGACTGAGTTTGCACACATACTTACACTCTCACTTAACCGCTGCATGCTCTCACCTCGGCACGCGCCCAAAAGGAGCCATGCAGTTAGCGCGAGGCGTCCTTTGCTGCATCCTGGTGGTTAACGCGCATGTTCTCTCCGCTTTCCCCGCAGAGCGGCTGCGCTTTGTCCGTGCTGCAGTGCTTCAGGGCCAACCTGCAGACGCTTCCCACGAGCAAAAAAGTGCTCGTACGCAAGATCACCAACAGCTTGAAGAGCGAGAAAATCGTGAGTGTCCTCGGTCTAAACTGGAACGAAATGCCAGCTAATTACACCCATTTCACTTGGCTGACTGGTGTTTTTATGCATACCTTTAGGTAAAGTCTGTGAACTCCTGCAGTCCCGGCGAGTCACCGGTAAGTTGTTTTGGGCGTTCATCTGGACATGCATTTGTGTAAAGTGTAAAAGAGGGAAATATAAAAGTAATTTTAGAGTTTAACAACAAGTGATAGTACTCAAAGAAGGTTATTTTGAATAAGATTTCCATGATAAATGTGAATACGTTTGTGTTTTTGTCTTAGAATGCTCTATGCCAGACTTGCGACTCCTATCCAAAGAAAAACACCAAAGAATTTATTGAAGAACTTGGATCTTTGCTGAGAAAAGTACGTTCAGATAAAAGTTACATAATTACGTGTCATATAATATGTAACGCGTGTTTATAGTCAGTTCTGAACTTAATTCTGGTTTATGTATTTAATCTAATTATTATAACTCTTTTTCAGACATACAACGGGCTGAAGTAGAGAAAACGGAAACATTTCGGAAAGATGAAGTCTCACACTACTGCCTTGCACGTGATGGCTTGATAATTGCCTATATTTATTTATTTATGTACGAAATATTTTAATAGCTCTTAAACTACACTTAAAAACAGTGTTATAAGAATTGTAGATATCGGTATTTTATAGTCATTATGACGCTTTGCAAAAAAAAAGGTGATATTTGGAATCAGATCAAACATTGATAGAGGACTCCTGACTGAGTTGTTTTATCAGTTTGCTCACTTTAGAATTACCCTTCAAGGGGAATCACGCGTGTCGACACCAGAGTCAGCGGAGTCCAACTGACTAATTCTTGCTACTGACAATAGACTCGTATTGTTTTGCTTTAAATTCATTTATGTTTTTAAGTTTTCAGACTCCAGTTTCACTGGAGGATATTTTGACTTAATATATAGACCATTGCATTCTTTTGCTCAGTATGAACTGTTTTATATGCATTTTTTTAACCATTACTATTTATTGTTGATCATAGGATTCTTCAGATACAAATTGGTAATATGAAAAAAGTGTACTTTAAACAAGTGTTCTTCAGTATTATATATTGAATGCTGTTATCTCATAATGAGATTATTTATATCATTATATAAAAACGTGAATGCCATTTTCTAATATATTTATTTATTAATAAATAATTTCAAATAAGTTTGTTTGTGTTAGTCTCGTTGTCTGAATAGTCTCAGTGTTTTGAAACAAGAGCCTCGTGCATTAGTCATGAAAAAGTTGTTTCACTCTTCCTAGTTACAGCAACTACATAACTGGATTTCATTGCCGTTTTTTTCTGCTGTATTCAGTAGCATGCATTCTGTACATAACAGGTTTTCCTTTCAGTTACAAATAGGATTACATTAAAACTCCATAAAATGCATGACAGAAGATTTTTTTTTGTATGAAGTGATAGGAAGTGCAGGTGTTCATTGTTAAATACGATGTTGTATAAAGGCGCGTTTACTTCTGAAAACGAAAACAGAGCAGCGTGACAAGCAACATGTCACAGGTCAAACGTTTAACTCAGTAACAAAGCCGGACGGTGTAATACTGTAAATACAGACGACTTGGTTAAAACGATAAACTGAATTAGACGCGTTAATGCCGTTTGCATTATATACGCATATGTGCACGTGATTGCACGTGGGGAATATGTCAGTCAACTATTGACACGTGACGTCACAGGACGGCTCATGCGTCTTTTCCTGCTGACCGTGGTGACACATCGGATACCCCAAGGGTCGCCTGTTTTCATTTGGCCATCTGTTCTCAGTGTGTGATTTGTACTCTGCCTGTAACTGTACGAGTTTCACTTCATGTGCACCGATTTTCACCTGCATCAGGTGGCATGGAGATCAAGTGTCAACTCCAAATTTTCCCTGCGTTTCCAGTCCACGGCCTTGGTAGACTGATTATAATTATTGAGGGTTCTAAGGCGAGAAAGCGTAAAAAAGGAGGAAACAGCGAGTCTCACGCCAACAGCGTAAGAGATCGAAATTCACATTCATACTGCATTAGGTACTGCATTGGGAATTCAGTCTTCCCAGTAAAAGCTGATTTATTAACGGGTTCGTGGTTTAAGTTAGTGGAATTAGTGTTACATTTTAAAATAGATCCAAAAATGAAAAATAAAGGAAGTAGCGAAAACACCGAAACTAGTCAAGTTGCATATGCAGAACGGAGACAAACAGAAATGAACCGCTCACATATATACATGGTGTGCATGCGCCCCCCAGTGGACATCCGCTAAAGTGAACCGCTCCCATATATACATGGTGTGCATGCGCCCCCCAGTGGACATCCGCTAAAGTGAACCGCTCCCATATATACATGGTGTGCA
>JABJVR010002717.1:0-16936 GCA_025773905.1 Chitala chitala
CCCCCACCCTCCCCCAACATCCACAGCCCCTCATTTCCTCACTGCATACATAACAACATTTCAGTTAAAACTCCAGGTGTGGTAAATGCAGCTGAAGGTTTCCGAAAGCCTATATTCCAGTCAGCTGTCTTTAGAAACCCAGTGAGACTTTCTGACTGGAGAAGCAGGTATCATTTAAGTACACGAATCAAGGCTAACAGCTACAGGCCATTATTTTTAGTGGTGACTTTAGGTAAAGGAGCTCAGGTAAGCCGGACTTGTGTAACACAAATATTTCACAGTATAAATGCCAGCAAGTGGTGTGAATGGGTCTATGAAGAACAAAGAAAACACAAAACAAAAGATGAAGGATCCATTGTGAAACTTTTGAAACTAGAAGGGGGTCATGCAGTGTCATGCCACCCACCCCCGCCTGACCCGACACTGCTGGGTGAAATGGAACAAAATGCTTTGTCATACCTAAGTTCCTGGAGCTCCTCCAGTGCCAAGGTGGATGATGGGAAGGTCATGCCTGCCTACCTCCGTGTTCCGTCGGTGGAGTGGCACGATTTGTCCTTTCATGCCATATAATACAGCCTTGGCACAATGGCTTTTGATGTGGCACAATATTTATGGCCAGGCTCCAAGAGCAAGATGCCAAGGTTTCCTAATAAAACAGTAATGATGGCATAACTTATCAGCAGAACCAGTAAGCTCATTCTCACGTTTTCCCATTACATATAGGCTGCTAGTTCTAACATTCAAGGTCAATATCTGCAAACTTTAATTGTGCACTTATTCTGCCTTATTCTGAGACCGAATTCGAACGACATTAATGTGTCATTAGCTCCTCTCAACTATCAACAGAATGATTAATTTTCCTAAAATAAATCAGAAGTAGGGTTCTGCTGAATGTTATGGGTGACACCTGTCGTGAGGTCATTCAGAATCAGTTTTTATTCCAACTTTTCTTTTCCCTCCACAATGCTCTGTTCCTTTCTCAGAGGCGAAAGACCGTGCTTTGAATGTTAATATTCTTAGAAATTAATGTGGATGTTCTGAACGAGAGTCGCATTGACCAGACTTTGACGTCGCTGCTTTTCTCTCCCTTCGTGGTTTGCGTGGTTTCTATATCCGAGCAGAACTCATGGGGCAGGCGCTCGCTGGGGACAGTGATTCGGCATTCCAAGTGCGTCCCATCCCACCAGCCCCCTCTACCCATTTCACGTGTTTGTTTTTCATTTTCCTCACCATATTGATCACCCGGATAAAGTGAGCAGAGGGATTGATTTTCCCCCGAAAGAGCGCCGGACAGAGTCCAGATGCTCCTTGTGACCTGAATGCGAAACCTACTTGAAGAAACAGACCCTGATTAACTTCTCTTTCTCTCCTTGTCTCTAGCTCTCTCTTTTTTCTTGACTTTGACCTCTGCCCTTATGTCCCACACTCCGAGCCGAGCTGAAATACTATCCCAGGTAGGCCTGGATGAAGCGAAAAGCTAAATGCATAATGCAGTGCTTTATGCAACAGACAGAGCTAGGATTCCAGCCAAAACCATAAAAAAATGCAATTATTTATTTATTTAGGGGACACTTTACTTTTACATCATGGTGCTTGATGGGAAATAATACTAACTGTAAAGGAAGTCTTTTAAAAGTCCCTTGATTTTTAAAACTTCATACATTTAATACAGCATATCAGAAATGCAAAAACAGGACTTTGTAATGATGTGGTCACTTCCCAGAGTGTGTTGTTTATTTCATGATTTGGTTCAGTATGGAACTTGTCAGTTACACATGGTGTTTTTGACTCAGCAAACGAACCCTAAAGGAGGTATCTCGTGTTTATTGTGAGTGCCCAAACTGGTCTTACTGTTTGCGTTTCATGTTGTACGGCACTGTGTCCGAGTCGCAAGGCATCTCTACCATGTTTCATTTTTATTGTGAAGGCAGAGAACTTTGTACCGACCCGATCCATGTGTTGTGCATCTCTGCACACATTTTTCATTGGCTTCACACTTTAATTTGTGAAAAATTTCCGCTGAATTTTTGCTGCCGAACTTGGCGCGTGAAAACAAAGTTGCTGATGAAATGTTTTTTCTTGGCATTGGCTGTCATGATCTTAGCCGGCCTGATTAGTCTGTTGTGGTATTTGCATTTGTAGAAAATCTCTTGCTGTTTTAAGACTTCGAGGCTTGCTGTCATTTTGCTGTCCTTGGCTTTGGTCCTGACTTGGAGTGACAGAAAAGTCATATGCTCTAGTCTGGAGCTGAGACTGGAACATAACGTTGTTTGCATATTACATTAGTAAGTTTTGGACTGTACTCTAAGTGTATGATGGCAGCCATTTTAAAAGGAACAACTATTACCATATTTAAAGACAGCAAAACTAGAAAAGATTCTCTTACAGCAGTGGCACATTCACCATCTTCAGCAGAAATTAAAAACAGCATATGAGAAACAGGAAGTCCATATGCTTGGCTATATTCACAGTCCAGGAGTGCTTTTCAGCTGGAAGACAACGGAAGAACCACCTGGAAGACTAGTGAGACCCTTCTGAGTGCCCAATTTAGCTGTTACTTAGAGGCTACAAGCGGTGTGGTTGACATCTTGCTCCTGAGCCAGCGTGTAATTTAGCCATGCCGACGTGCATCAGATCTCATGGACGTCAGAGGGAGTCTTATCACAGGCAGTGGTTAGCTAGGCAGGATGGTGTATGCATGGAGGGGTGTCAAAGGGGGGGGGGGTTTGTGAGCCGATACTGTATCCTCAAGGATAGGAATTCAAGCAGTTAGGCAGTACAAAGAAGCACTTCAACAGCGGCAGAAACCTGGAGGCACTGCCAAGGCAAAGCAGGGTTGACCGTGTAAAGGGATTCCTTGAAAGTGCATTACTGTAACTCCACACTCATAACATTTATTACTCCGCCATCGCAACGCACCCGCAGCTTGCGTCCGCAGGTGTGCGGGCACAAGCTTCCCGTCTGACGCGACGCAGCTGAACTTTTACGAGACTTAAGTCGTGTAATAAGAGCAGGCCTACATGCTCTGAAAACTCACCGGTTTGCATTTACGAAATCTCGCTGTGGTTTTGGTGATGTGTTGGTCGTGTTTCTGCCTTTGAGTTAAGTCACTCTGTTAAGTGCGTGTAGCCAAAAATTCCTTGTAAAATGTCATCTGGGTTTAAGTGTAAAATGTTATGAGAAAAATTGTGATGATCCAAATGTATTACATTGTTTCGTATTTTAGTGACACTAATTGTGGTCAGGTGGTTATGTTACCTCTCTTTCTTTTGTTCCATGATCAAAGCAGTTACACTATATTGTGTAATAGTTACAGCAGCTAAATCAGAAAATTGCAAGTTCTTCACACATTTGCACATGATGGGAAAACCAATCTTACTTCACAGGCGTTCTGTTCATTGTTGCTGCACCATAATTTGGTGGTGCTTTGTGGCTTTGAAACAGTTCTATGGCAAATTCTGTGCACGTCCAAACCCAGACAGGTTCCTAACAGTATTTCAGCACTGCACGAACCCTGCCTCACTTGAGGGCTTTCCTCTATGCACTCCTGGAATGTCACAAAGCAGTAAGTCTCTAACATTAACATGAGACTCACCAATGAGCTCTGGAACATTCTGAGATTGCTTCGATGTGCTTCTCAGAAAGGAGGTTTGAGAAGTCCTTGCTGTGAGGGGGGCGTACTGTTCGGGATTCCCTCGATTTATTGACATCATATCACAACATCATCAAAGCATGGTGTTATATCAATAGTGAAATTTTTCAATGGCAGACTTACAGAATCCAGTACTGCAAGTTGGACAGCACTCTCAAACAACAATGATGATAATGTGATCTTCTGACTTGGAGCTTATCTTCTTGATTGCTGGTTAGTCACTGAAGCAGTCAGTATCTTATTGCAGAGTTCTGAGTGCATGGGGTGTCCCACACTGCCAGAGAAGGGGACGATAGATAGAAGACTCCCAAAGGTGTGTGTTTATCTGTTTGTGTGAGGGTGGGAGAGGTGGAGTGTGTGTGTATGTGTGTGTGTCTGTGCATGTGTGAGAGGTGGGGGAGGTGGAGTGTGTGTGTGGGGGGGACTGCAAAGTGTGTATGTGCGTGTGTGTGAGGGGGGAGTGGATGGAGGGAAGTATGGGTGGAATGCTGCACATGGGTGTGTACTCTGGCCATGGAGCAAGCCGTGCCTGCAGTCAGCCTGCTCCTCATCATCTCCGTGACGACAGCCTGTGCTGCAGGGCAGCTGGGTGAGTCCAGATGCCTGGTCCACGGTACCCAGGGTTCTCATGTCTTTGTCCTGTCGGGATATTTTGGATTGCTTTTTGATGCTTGGGAGCTCTGTGAGCCGTGTGCTGGGACCCTCAGTTGTCACGGGCTGATTTTCTCAGACAGCTAAATGTCAGTCCCTTTTGAAGACAGAGAACGTTTATCATGTAAATATTTATTGCAATACTTTACGGAATGTATGTAATACACAACTCAAAAACTGTGACTTTAGTAGGAAACTTTCTTTACTCTGCAATAACATTGATTATAACAACTATAGCCTTGAAGAACATAATTAATGTATCATTAAATTCACTGCATTGTAAACTATAGCCCTAGAGAGAATATTGTCTTCTTTTGAATGTTTGTGGGAACTTCTGCAGAAGTGCTGCGTTGCTTAAAAGGTTACAAGTTTTCTTGAATTAAATTCAGAACAAATTGGATGAAAGTCATGTAGGAATGTAACAACTTAACATTACTGAATGCAGGCTTGCAGTGTTCAGTTTTTCAATCTGATTTGAATGTATTCTGTTGCAGCCCCAGAGGACCCTCCCCAGAACATAACCGCATCGAACATCACGTCCAGGTCCTTTATTCTGTTCTGGGATCCCCCCACCATCACCACCGGACGATTCAGTTATGTCATAGACCTCTACGGTCCCAGAGGTGAGAAGTTTCAAGCTGTTTGCTGGCAGCACGCACAAGCCCCATGCAGCTTTCAGTAGAGGATTGAGGGGGTCGAATAGTGGAAGAGGAATTTACTGCCTATTACATCCCACCACAGTAGAGGGAATTTACTTATGAAAGAACACCTAAGAGCTCAGTAGGACATTCTGCTATTTGATGTAATAATTAATTTATCTACTGAGATAAAAGGCTTTTGACTTGAATGTGCAGATTCTACATAGTACTCTGTCTTGGATTTATCCACAAATCATTTTGTTGTTCATTCCAGGTGAAATAGATAATGCATCTGTATGAAAGTATCTGTCCCTGCACAGTGAATGGTAGTCCAAGGCTAGGCAAGAGTGCTTAATAAAAAGACACTGGCTTATGATATTTAGTCATTGGTGTACTTTCATGTTTTATTTCAGGTCATATATATGAAAACAGTACAACAGATATGAAACTTGGCTACTCTGGTCTGACACCATACACAAACTACAGGCTGGTTATTCGGGCTAAATCTGCTGGTGCCCTTGGTCCGGAGGGAGAAACCACTGTACTAATGCCGGCAGAGGGTTAGTATTACACATGAGGATTTTTCTGAGAAACATGATATGTTGTCATAGCAGGAACCATTCCGTCTCTGCACTCTGTATTCTGTCGCCCCCTGGTGGTCAGAAGAGTGAAAGATGACCAGCAGGTGGCGCCACTTGACAAGAGACAGGTTAAGCATCTGAATGTGGTATTTGAGCTTGCTGCCATTCACTTCACTGTTCTTGTTTTGACGTGTGTGTGTTTGTGTGTGTGTGTATGTGTGTGTGTGTGCGCGCGCGCATGTCTGTCTTCTTGCAAAGCCCCCAGTGCCGTCAATGAGCTCACTGCATTCGCCATCGACTCCATGTCGGTAAAATTGTTGTGGAGAAGCCCCAGTCATCCCAATGGACTCATCACCCAGTACAGGATTTTGGTTTTCACCCAGAACACTCTAATCCAGAATATTACTCTCATTGGGAAGGTACCTACAGAGGTACTGACTGAATTTAAGCAAGTTTCTCATACAAAGAGATTGTTTAGGATTTTAAAAAATAAGGATTACATATGAGTCTGAGGTACCACACATCAGTAACTGTTACTGTTACTTTGGAATACAAGGCTTTCAATAATACAATAGAATAGTTTGTGTTATTCTTATTAAAAACAATATGTAAAACTAACTTTAATGGTGGTTTACCTTGCTGCAGGATCACAGTGGTGTGTTGCGGAAGAGAAGAGATACTGTCCATACTTTGCTAAACACTTATGGAAGATCTGGTGACCTTACCCCGACATCGTTGCCAGTCTCTCAAGGCACGGCCTTCGTTTTGTCTACTACAAACCCTTCTGAGAAACCCAACCGCACCGCAGAAGGGACAAGCAACTCAAATGACACCACCGTGACCTCTGCTCCCCTGCTCACCTCCAGTCCCTCGAACACACTGCCAGCCTGGCTGGTGGGCACTATTCCCCCTCAGGTTTTTGGCAGCATGGAGATGCCCACCATTGGGGTATCGCAAGGCAAGGAGCTTCCTCAGCTCTCAACGAACACCATGTTCACAGGGGTGACACAGGACTCCGCCCCCCTGGCTACTCCACTTGGTTCAAGTCCCTCTCAACCACGCCTCTCCACACGTTCTGTTGCCATGGTGAACGTCACAGTAGATAAATCAGGTGATCAGCACAATGGGTGCTTCAGCCACACATCACGTGATCTGCCTGCAGGTCATCCCTGCAGAACTCATGTCTCCATCCAAATTTTGGCAGAAATACACCCTTTGGACCCATAATGAAAGAGCTTTCTGTTTAATCTAGAGAACTGATGTGTTCTGTTTTCCCAAGACAAATCCACTAGATTTCTGTATTTATATAATTGCTAAATATCAGAAATGTTAATTCTCTTGGTGTACATGGATTTGATTGTCTATTGTATTAACAGTGTTGTTTCCTGTGTAATTCACTGCAATGGCCTCCACCCCAGAGGTTATTGACATCACCATGGACCAGGTGTCCTACACAGTTGAGAACCTCAGCCCCTTCAAGGAATACACATTCAGAGTATCTGCTTTCACCACTGTTGGGGAAGGTCCTCAGGCAGAAGTCACTGAGAGAACCAGAGAGCAGGGTAACTTAGATCACTGCAATTGCTAGCAATTATAAACTGCTTCTGAATTTCCTGTAGGGGTTGTCAGTTCCTGTGTGTGAAATGAACCTCCTGTTGTCCCTGTTTAGTGCCAAGTTCTGTTCGAAACGTCTATTATCAGAATATAAGCACAACTTCCATTATGGTATCTTGGGAGCCTCCTCAGAACCCAAATGGATTGATTACACATTACACAGTTTATGGGATGGACTTGAGCAGCCAAGAGGCTTTTACGTGGGTTACCAATGGCACCAGTATCATCTTAACAGGTACATTCCAATGATCTGTTTTGCTTTTTACCAGGTCTGCTAACTAAAGTATGTTTGGTGAAGAATAAGAAAGATGCTCTTTACACAATGACTGAGGGTGTTTTTTAGAATGGGCTTTATTAAAACCTGCCACAACTGTCAATCGTTAGACTCTAAAACATTTCCCAAATGTTTCCCCAATGCAGGACTGGGAAAGTACACCCATTACAAGCTGAGAGTGGCTGCCTCCACGGCCGTTGGGGAAAGCTCACTCTCTGAGAAAGACGACGTCTTTGTTGTCACGTCGGAGGATGGTAGGCATGACCTCATTCGTTCTCCGCTGGCTGTGAAAGCGTGTGATCATCGACGCTGGCAGGCAGTGGCAGGCATCTGTATTCTCATTGTCAGAAGCTGAAATTAGAATGTGATGCTTTATGCATGATGAGACACTGGGGGAGAGATAGAAGGCTGAGGTGTCTTATACATATCATCAAGTGTACGACCACATGGAGAGATGCACTGAATCCACATAGACACATTTTGAAGCAATAAATGGGATGGTGTGTGCGTTTCTGTCTGTGGTATGTCTGTGTGTGTTTTAAAGAAAGATCTGTTTGCTTCCTAGAGCCAGACTCCCCACCTGTGAACTTGGCGGTTTACAATGCCACTGCCTCCAAAGCCGTGGTCACTTGGTCACCCCCGGAGATTCCCAACGGGGTTATCCAGTTTTACGAGATCTTCTACGAGAACTCCACGTTTAGTGCGGTGGTCAACAGCACGGCCCCAAGCGTGACGCTTCGTCGGTTAAAGCCCTTCTCTTTTTACAACGTGTCTGTTAGGGCTTACACTAAACACGGACACGGGAACCAGACCTCTGCCATTTTGGAAATGCTGACTGGTGAAGATGGTAAGAAAGTTGTTGCCAATTTTTTTTTGGTTTGCATTCACATATCCGCAGGATATGCAGAATCATCTGTTATTTCGGTCCATATGCTTTTTTAAATTCATTATCTGTCTCAGAAGTGACATTTCCATTATGTCTAAGCAGTCTGTACCCATGTTCTTATGGAATGTTTTATTATATGAAATGACTCTGCACTTCACTTTTTCTATACACAGATATATGTATAACATAACCTGTGTTGTAAAATCCTTATATGCTGCATGGAGAAAAGGAATCAGACATGTGACCTCCATACCCTTTCACCATGCAGTCCCTGGAAGCCCATCCCTTAATCTCACTTATGAGAGCATCAGCTCGAGTGAGATTCTGGTGTCGTGGCAGCCCCCTATGATCCCCAATGGCATCATCCTGTCCTACCTGGTGGAGTACTGGAATGCCACGCACCACCTGAGCATCGTCACCCCCATCACCTCCGCCCGCATCTCCAACCTCCGCAAGTTTTCTGAGTACCGTGTGGCCATCCAGGCCAGCACACGGCTGGGCAGCGGAAACCACACCAGCGAGGTCCTCAATGTCACCACGCTAGAGGATGGTAGGTCATGTGGTCAGGCGTGTATATGCTGGCCCACACTGCTTCTTAGCCAATCAGAGCCGTCCTTGGTTCCCATGGTGATAGGTAGGTAACAGCTTCCAGTTAGCATCTGTGTTGCCTAGACCCTGCTACAAGCTTAAAATAAAAGTGGAATGTGTCACTGACAGTGGAAGTGCATCCATCTCTTCCCTCTTACAGGCTCTTACATAATTTGTCTTTTCAGTTGTTTCTGGGGCGCCACATGCTCCAAACTTTATTACGTTTAATCATGCTGATTTAATGCTTTCCCCAGCTACAGATGAACAGCTGTCTGCCACTCACTTTTTCAGGTGGAGGTGTACCAGTGTTGCTGCTCTGTGCACTTGTGCACTTTTACACAATTTCTCCCACGCTTGTCCTCACAGAGGTGTGTGTGCAATCCGCAACTCAGGACAGGTGGGGGCTGCATCCATTCTGGACTGTACCACAAGGATGTTTTGCCTCGAAGCAACTGCTCTCCTGCTGTGTCCCACCACATTGGGTCTGAGAAGATTGAAAAAGAACGACATGTTTTTAGCTCAGTTATGCACATCTGACGGCCTGATGTTATATTGAAGTTCCTTGAGTCTGTGCTGTCTTTCTGTTATCAACATTTTACTCTTTGGTAACCAATGACAAGGCATGTGAGTTGAAGCTGGGAAAACTTGCCTAAAAGTTCAACTTAAGGCTGTCAGGATCAACAGCATGCATTAACCAGTTAAACAACCATAATGAATCTACAATGCAGCTTTCTTTTTTGACCTTTTGACCCTAGAGGGCACAGGTCCTCTTACATCAGGCAGGGATCTTAAACATTGCTTTTTTATGTGCTGTCCGGCCTATGTGAATTTGAGTCATTTAGAGCACTAACGATTTCTCCAGCTCACATAGGAGGTTCCACACTTTCAAACTCCTTAATGTTTTGTTAATGAGGAGTACATAAGTTCGTAGCCACCACGATAAAGTGTTGATCATTACATGGTGTGTGTTTAACTAATGTGTCTCGTTCTGTGTTTTTGCGAGGGTTCTTGGATGCCACCATAGCCACGGACTGAGATTTAACTCATGGGTTTAAGTGACCAGTAGCAAATGTGTCTTTTATGAAACAGTACCAAGTTCTCCTCCACGATTCCTGTTTGCGAGAAAGTTGTCAGATCACCAGGTAGAATTGTCTTGGAAACCACCATTGGAGGCAAATTCTATAATCCTATACTACATTGTGAGAGTTTGGTAAGTGGCTGGTGAATTTCTCATCTAAACACACAGATTTGTTCTAGTCATTGAGATTTAATTGTCTGTCTTGTGCAAATGAGCTTTTTTTTGATGTTCGTGAATTGTTTCACAGAGACCCAGCACACACCGCTAACTTGTGCCCGTGTCTCACGCAGGAACCTGACCTCAGAGTACACGGACAATGTGACGGTAACGTCTGCGGTGGTTAACGTGGAGGGTGAGGGGGAGTACAACGCGTCGGTATCCAGCTGGACCAGACTGGGGGATGGGGGCATGCTGGTCTTCATCACCTTCTCAGCCCTGGGCACAGGTCTGACCTGCCCGCTCACCTGAGCCGCTTGTATTTCATGCCTGTTATCTGTCAGCCATTATAGTAGATAAAACCTATACTTTACATCACAGACAAGAGAGGCAATCCTATTGAATAAAAAATATATTAAATAGTAGTTTTCCTCATACTGTATACCTGCTGTTAGTATTTTCTATTGTCAGAAAGGTCAGGTTTGAATGTTAAACATCTTTAATGTTCTAACATGTTAAATGCATGTTCTGTCCACTTGAAGGTCCAGCAGATCCTCCACAGAACATCTCCTATGTCAGTTTAACCTCTTCCTCGATACAAATCACTTGGTTACCCCCCTCACAGCCAAATGGGTTGATTCTGTTCTACACGGTCCACTTGAGTAACGGATCCACAGCTTACAATCAGGTGCAACCCTGTATTATTTCATCAGTTTGATTACCCAGAACAGAGGTTGTTCGTTAAAGGAGAAAATCCTGTGACAGTGTAATGTGCATCTCGGTATGTACGCCTCAGTGCCAGCGTGTGGATATTTGAAATAAGACAATGTTGGCTTGACTCCTCAAACTGACAGGAACAGTTGCCATGGGGAGATGCGCTTCTTTGTCCTGTTGTGTTTTGTTGAAGGGCTTACGCGTGCAGCGGCAATGAGCTACGTACAGTTTAATGTGAGTTTCTGGCTGAGTGCATTGCGTTTCGGAGGGAGCTGAGAAAAGTAAAATGCTACCTCTCAGCAGAAGGATCTTAGCTTTAGGCCTTGGACACAAGAACCTGAGCAGTGAAAGCACACGTGCACACACACACCGCGCACATACACACACACACACACACACACACGTGCACACACACACACACACACACACACACGCACGCAGAAATTCAGAGGGACACACGTGAGAACTTTCCCAGACACAAAAGCACAAACCCACACAGACTCAGATACAGATGCGTACATGTACTCAGGCATCACTACAGACAAACACACACACACACACGCATGCATACGTGTGCACTGTGCGTACCATACACACAGCCATGCAATTAAACATGCGTGGCCAACTTCTGTTTTGGAGCCTTGTCCAGGGCTTCCACTGTTAGCTTTGTTAACAGAGAAGGTCCAAAGAAGGCACCAAAGCGCTTTCTCCAGCACAGGGCCTCTCGTCCAGTGGGTTTAGCACCCCTCACATACTGCTCTCAACCACCCCCACCCCCCACGCTGGCCAGTAACGCTCCGCGTGGGACAGCGGAGATCAGAGGGCAGGAGCGCACGTAAAACAGATGCCGCTGTCGCAGGAGAGGAAACGCATGCAGATTAGCGAGGCGATGTGTCTCTGTTATCGCTGGGGGAGGGTGGGGGGAGTGCTGGGTGTTAATGAAGCTCTCTGTTGCACTCAGCCCTTAATGGTTAGCAAAGGGAAGCAAGGCTTTCATGTGACTGGGAAAGGGTGGCGAAAAACCCAGCACCTATACTAATAGACAGAGCAGATGTTTAACACAGTGTCACCTTTTTATTTCTCATATAAATTATATAAAGGATTTTTAATGCTTGGGAATTTATTACTAACTGAAAAAAACATTTAGTACTCTTCCCACTTACATAAGACTTGTCCACACACACACACACACACACAGATATATTGTATATGGGTCAATTTAGTGATGGTGAGAGAAATCAGACTCTAACCCAATTCAACGGAACAAGTGATGTACTAAATTACATCATCATAGGATAATCCCTTCTAATCCCTCCCACCAGGGGTTTGACCTTATCTCCTATTACGTAGAGTGGGTTTACTATGTGCTATCGTATCCTGCTTAGCTTAACCCAGTGAGAACTGATAAAGTAACCAATGAGACGCGAGATCTGCCTATCGATAACCGACGACATGCAATAATCCCACCCATCTGAAGTTTCAGGTTTTAGTGTTTTTCCCATTGCGAGCACCAGTCCTTGGTTCTGAGCTGGTCCCCCTCCACAGGTGGTTCCAGCGTCTGAGTCGGACCCCCAGTGGACGGGCCGCCCTCGGTCCGTTGTTATCGAGAACCTAGCGAAGGGCAGCAACTACAGCCTGTGGCTGAGTTCCAGCAACGCCCAGGGGGACGGCGGCATACTCAGTGATGTCATCCATGTTCAAACCCTGGAGGATGGTGGGTAGCCTCTCTGGAATTCCAGTCCTCACTGTCGGTGTCTGCAGCCTTTTTGGCCCGCCCTTTTAGAAAAAAAAATCACGTAAAAAAAAAATTTTATTCTGTGATGTAATTTTCAGCATGTTTGTGAAAGGAGAACAGCCTGTCACTCTCGCAAACTGGCCCCTGTTTGTCTCCATGCCTGGCCCCTCAGCTTTGGTCTGGGATACTGAGACGACCAGTTTGCTTTTCCTTTCACAAAATGTGGTGAAAATTAATGCTACATAAGACCCCCTGAAGCGTTGGTGGACAGTATACATGTTTTCTGCAGGGGAAATTTCACTTGTTATCTGATCTTACAGTTAGTATGTTTTGACATGGATTTTGTAGCTACTGTAATGTGATATTAGATAAAAATTAAGGTTTGTTTTTTTGCTCTTTGAACCAGATGCCATTTGTAAAGTTTTATGTATCACAGTCTAACTTTTTTACGTGGTTTTGGGGAAATAAAAAAGGTGCAGACATCATGCTAAAGGAGAGCTTTTTATTCAGTATTGTTTATCATGCTGGATAAATATTATTACCGGTTAATAATATACTGCTGTTTTGGATGTTATTCTGCTTGTCTAAAATTTCTCATTGTTTTCCAGCAGCTGAGGACTCAACACTGACTCTCCCGCTCAGACCACGCCCTGGTCCTCACTTTCCTGGCTCCGCCTCTCACATGGCCCTATAGCCAATAGCCAGCAGGCTTTCCATGTCTCCTTCCTGTTGAGGTTTTCTCCTTATACTCCTGGGGGTTGTGGGGTCCTTCCTTCCAACAGTGACTCAGTGGGAACCCACTCACGGGCTGTTTATCATTTCTGACTTGTCTGATGTCGCCCGGCTTTATCATGTGACCCTCAGTGCCGGTAACCCCTCATGTAAATTTGTGCTTTGAACAATAATGCTGTCCTCCTGGCTGTGCTGATACAACATTGTGATTGTAGCCCGACAAAATGAAATGGAAAAAGTGGCTGAGCAAGCAATTTCAATGGTAAGAGAGGATGTAAGGAAAGGTGTCTAAACCAGTTATGAGTTAATGTGGTAGTGCTTTGGGAGGAAACAGGGGAGTGTCACAGCACAGCTAAGGTAGGTGAATACAACTGTAGTCTCACAGGATCACAGAAAAGTCTGAAAATGTGTTGGTTGGTCTTATAACATCTTTCCAATGACACGTTCCACTTTTATGTTAAGCCTCAAATTTCCCTGAATTCTTTCACCACCAGTCATTCCAAAAATGTTTGTCTTTCTGGAATTTTCTGTGCATGAAGCAGGTGTGATTTTGTTGTTTGACTTCTTTTGTTGTTTTGACTTCTGAAACTCTTCTTTAGTGTCACCAACGAGGATGATGTGACAGTGTGTTACTAGTCACTGATTCTGTTCAGACCCGTTTGTTCTACATAAAGCATTTCTATTACATAAATTTGAATAAGGCCAATAACGTACGTAAAATTTTGCTAATAAAGCAAAAGCAAATATGATATGTACCACAAAAAGTTGTGTTGTTTTTCAGCTAGAACTTTTTAAATGTTTTGTTCAGTTTAAGAATCGAACAATGAAGTCCCGCAAAAACACTTCTGTCTGTCTTACCTTTTCAGCGTTATGTGATTTTATGAATCCACCTAATTGGTGTAACTCTCATCTGAACCGCAGTTCCGGACGGGCCTATCCACAACCTCACGGCCCTGAACTTCACCTCCACGGCCATAATTGTGAGCTGGGATCCCCCCACTGCCCCCAACGGCAGGGTCTTCTACCACCTGGCCCTCAAGGAAGCCCACGATTCATCCACAAACCGGACAGAGAGGACCACGAGCGACACCGTGTTCCTATTCACGAAACTGCGCAAACACACGGACTACGTGCTGAGCGTGACGCCCGCCACGTCTGCAGGCTACTCAGAGAACAGCACCGCCATGCTGCACCTGCGGACCGATGATGACGGTGAGCAGACGTGTATGCACTGCTCCTCGTTTACTTCCCCTGCTGTTAAGCTCCTGGTTTTCACACTAATTAGTTTTACCGAGTGTTTTTGTGCTGTGAAGCCTGTCGCCAGCATTGGTTATGGACCGTGAGCTAACATGCCCAATCTATGCCTACTAACATGCCCTCTCTATGCCCACTACCATGCACTCTCTATGCCTATTAACATGTACTCTCTATGTCCACTAACATGTTTTCTCCATGCCCACTAACATGCCCTTTCCATGCCTATTAACATACCCTTCCTATGCCCACTAACATGCCCTCTCTATGCTCATTAACATACCCTCCCTATGCCCACTAACATACCCTCCCTATGCCCACTAACATACCCTCCCTATGCCCACTACCATGCACTCTCTATGCCTATTAACATCTACTCTCTATGTCCACTAACATGTTTTCTCCATGCCCACTAACATGCCCTTTCCATGCCTATTAACATACCCTTCCTATGCCCACTAACATGCCCTCTCTATGCTCATTAACATACCCTCCCTATGCCCACTAACATACCCTCCCTATGCTCACTAACATGCCCTCTTCATGCCCACTAACATGCCCTCTCTATGTCCAGTGCCGTCATCGCCCCCTGTGGTCATCACCAGCAGGAATGTCACGTCCTCGTCTGTCTACCTATCCTGGCTACCCCCGGCGGAACCCAATGGTGTCATCACCGAGTACCAGGTTGGGGTGCACGGGCCAGACGGACATAATTCACTAACCACGCCCAACACCAGCCTGACTCTCACCGGCCTGGTGCCCTTCACGGCCTACAACGTGTCTCTGGCAGGTGCCACTCGTAAGGGCGTGGGACCCTTCCTCACCCTGCCCTTTCACACGGATGAGGCTGGTAAGCTTCGAGCCTCGTGCCCCAGCGCACCATCCTAACCTCCCACTAGACTTCAGTCCACGCCCTCCACAAGCTTTTCATTTTCACGTTGTAACTTATTGGACTATTTGACAGTTTCCTGGGCAAAGAAGTCAAAAGTGGTTTCATGCATGTGACACTTGATGAACAAGGTACACAGAAAACACAACATCTATTGAGAAAATAAATGTGGACTAATACAGGCTAACTTAACACTGAATGCAGAATAAAAATATTGCTAATGAAGCTAGAACTAATAATAATGAAACAAAGAGAACTGACAAGGAAATGAAACATACTGTCAATAAATCAGGGTTTTTCATGCTCCTAATTCACTGCTTTTCTATCTATTGACCCATCCCACTGGGTCGTCAAGCTAATAAGAGTCAGCTGGGAGTCATTAATCAGAGAACCTGGGCAGGGTTGGCTGTTTTACCGTCTTCGCAATATCATCAGGGAGATTATGATTTACACAAATGTGAGATAAAAACACTTACGACCATATAAATGCTATATATCAACAATACAAGAAAGTATTAAGGTTATATAAGGACCTGGTTTTTCCCTTGCACCATTTTCATATTTTCTAAATTTATGGGCAAAGGCAGACCCAGCCAGTTAACGCTGTGCCTACGGCCACTCTCAAGCGAGTGAGGTAGGAGGGTGGGTAGATTGCATCTCTTCAGGCGTGCCTGGCTCTCCCTTTAGGCCCCACCTCACCTCCCAGGAACCTAACCATTGTGAACCACACCTCGGATGCGGTGTGGCTGGCCTGGGAACCCAGCCTGGAGCCCAACGGGGCGGTACAGTTCTACAACTTTAAAATCCTGGAGCTGAACAGGCACACTGTCACCTATCAGGTGATTTATCCAGGAGTGATATGTATTACCTTGTACACATTTTTACCAATGTGGCTTATTTTTGTAATATCAAGGCCTGAAGAAAAAGGTAAACCATTAACATGTATTATGCATATTAGTTTACCTGTTTTTCAGGCCTACTCCAGTAAATCACTGTTGAGGGTGTCATTAGACATTTTCATTCTGTGTTCAGCACCAGGTGTATGTTTTTCTTTGGCAGAACTCATCAGGACCTTCAACTCTGGCCCACCTAACTGGGTTTAGGCCTCACAACGTATATGAAATCAGTGTCAGTGCGTTCACCAAAGCGGGGAACGGGGATCGCTACAGCAGCCCGGTCGTACTGATGACCAATGAATCAGGTAGCTTTGTGTGCGCAACAAAAGCACATACACAGAGTGGTGGGAGATTAAACAGCAGAGCACCAGCTCATACACAGAGTGGTAGGAGATTAAACAGCAGAGCACCAGCTCATACACAGAGTGGTAGGAGATTAAACAGCAGAGCACCAGCTCATACACAGAGTGGTAGGAGATTAAACAGCAGAGCACCAGCTCATACACAGAGTGGTAGGAGATTAAACAGCAGAGCACCAGCTCATACACAGAGTGGTAGGAGATTAAACAGCAGAGCACCAGCTCATACACAGAGTGGT
>JABJVR010002718.1:0-16933 GCA_025773905.1 Chitala chitala
ATTGTGTACAAGGAGCTACCCTGTCTTGCCCCATTCCCAGACCCAACGTGCAAACCAAACCATGGGAAGGCATTTAGCGTCACCAACTTTGTCAGGACTCTGTTTCCAGAAATTTGATGTCAGACAGTCAACCGGTAGTCATCTCACACAGTAACTGAGTCTTCTCACCAGAACGTGAATCTGGGCTTTAACGCATTGCATGTAAACACACATGCCCCTGGGATGAAAAGGGTTGCACGTGGGAAGACATAGTGAGTTCACGTGTGTGTGTGTGTGTGTGTGTGTGTGTGTGTGCGTGCGTGCCTGTGTGTGTGGATGAGAAAGAACGGAAAAGACTGGGTTGTATGGATAGAGGGTCAATCACTTGTGTATTCCGGCCCTTCTGCACTGGCACATTGCATACATTCTCAAATCCAGCACTGCTAACCAAGAAATAATAGACCCGAAAGCTTCCCTTACTCTTATTCTCTCTCCCTGTATCGCTCTCTCTCACACACACACACATGCGCGCGCGCGCACGCACGCACACACACACACACACACACACACACACACACATTCAGAAAATCACCTGTAAAGATAAAGAAAGCGTACTCCTGTGGGAAAGAGGAGATAACAATGGCAATGTTAGGGACATGACTTTAATTTCTTGAACGCTAACATGCCCAAGTGTGCCTGCGACTTGCTCTCGCATGGATGTGCGCGCGGCACAGAACGCCGTACATGCCGAAGAGGCGCGAGGCAGCGATGCCTCACCCAGCACCCGCTCGTACATTTTATTCACACTCTTTCTTTATAATGCTTTAGGAAAAGATCCACGGCCTCCAGACCTTTTCGTTAAATCCATAAATGTACTCTAAGCACCCACAGCCGACTAACGTTACAGTGCTACATAAACGATCTGAAAATTGAAAAAAGAAAATGAATTTCCCAAATACTAAATTATTACAAATATAGAGTCATAAACAACGTTTGTCTGTTTAGCTAAGTATTTGTAACTAGGCCCATTAATATATACCGAAGTATTTTCCAAGTTTGGCCCTTTGCAGTCACACGACAAAAACAAAACAATATGACTAATAGAAGTGTGATTGTTGTACAGAGCAAAACATTACCAAAGTAACCTGCACATATTTTCAACATAAACAACGAGAACAACCATGCAGCTGTCACAAATGAGACGGCCCTTCCACTTACTTGTCAGATCTGACTCCAAGTTTTTTTTTTTTTTCCAGCATGCATAAGTATGCATTGTGTACAATATTTGTGACGTTTAAACGCAAGCCTTAGTGGTCAGATATCATATTTGGACACAAATATGTTAACCTTTTCGGTTTTCTGTGTTGAAGTATGACGCAAGACAGTTGCACGATCAGACGTAACTGGTCAAAGATGCAATACACCGCGGTAAAGTACTTTACCTGTAAAATAAGCATTAAAGCAGCAGTTTTGTCCACGTGAAACTTTTATCACAGAAGTAAACACGAGCAAAGTGATGACATTCCGTTTTCTCTGTATGACTGGTTAAAATTAGAAAAAGACTTGGGTAACACTTTCTTTTAAGAATGATGCAAACTCAAATAAAGGCACTTTTTATGCGCGAAACGTAAACAAATCCATCGAGTGAAGGGTGTAGGAACACCAGCCCTACATAGGGTTAATGCCAAATCGCCTAACTGCTCAATGCAGAACGATCACAGACGCACTGACTCATTTCCATTTGAAATTCTCAGAGGCATGTGACAAAGATATAATATTACGACATTAGACTCGTTAACATGCAGGTGAGTTAATCCTTGTTGCAATGGACACGACTATGCAAATTCGTTCACTTTAGGTGTTGGGTTCAGCTATTGTTGAGACGTAGCAGTACTCACGCCACCTGACGGAATGATGGCTAGAACCTAAAATAAAGGCACGCGGTTTTTTCCATCGTCCACCAAGCATTTTGAAATAATTATAAAATGCATTCCAAAGTCTTGCATTTGCCTCCCTTGCTCAAACCAACGCACAAATGAATGACACCAATGCTCCGCAACTTTAGGCCCTGCATGAGACAGTACAGTTCACAATCCACGTTAGGCTGGTGATGTCAAGGTACCACTAGTCTCTGTTAACTGTTGGTAGAACAGTCACTATTTAAAAAAGAACAACAAAATCATTAATATTTAATAGGTATTTTTTAAATCACAGACCAGCAATAGGCCAGAAATGTCAAACACCATATATATACGATTATGAGACGACACACGTTATTTTTTTCTAAAAATAAGTTTTTAAAAGCTTTATTCTAAAATGGGAATTAAATATAGGCATCTGACGAGACGACATACAAGAAACAAAATTATACGACCAATTTGTATCTCGGTTAACACCTGCGGTGTGTTCTTATCATTATAAATAAGAGTAAGACATCACAATCTACGAAGGAGATGTCTGCATTCTTTTATTTTCAAGTAATTTAATGGGCACACACTCCACTTGTAGATTACAGATGAAAAATCAGAATTTGGTCATTTGTGGATTTTACCTAACTGACAGCAATTGTGCGTAAATCAGAAGACGAATGAATCCCTTAATTTTTACATTTCTGCGGCAGTTTATGCTGTGCTGTGTCTTTTTGTTGACTGTACTTAAAAAAAATAAATGCCACCCATGGATAAAAATATGAACGCATTAACAGCATTTCAAACAAATCACCATCAAAGTACAAAGGTGAAAAAGTGAAATAACCGTCTATGTATCCAAAACAGAGAGGAGACAGTAACGTTCAATACAGTTTGTATTTGTACAGATTTAATCGTTTATTTGTACACTTCATCTACACATTTAGAGTCGTTGTTGACTGCGTCCTGCCCGTGTTGTACCTGTCTGATTTTCAAATGATTCATTTCTGTGTATTTACCCCCCCCCCCCCCACACCTCCCCAGCATGTAAAGTAGCAAAAGGTGAATTTAACGCAAGTTTCCAAATTTACCCTAACATTCTGTCCCTTCTCATCACCATCATTTAAGATAACTTAAAATTAGTGATCGTTTGTTAATTGCACTACGAATTTCTGTCATCCCCTAAGTGTCAAAACACAAACACTAACAACACGTGTTCCCTTTAGGCGACATCAGCTGGACGCAGCGTGTCGGAGCCTTATTTGTGGCCCCCTTTGTCGGACTGGGTAAGTCCTGCTTCTTTGTCCCTCTAACTAATTTAATATTATTTGAACTGGTTTCATGGTTTACCAGTCAGACTGTAAAACGAGTTGTGCTATACGAGAAAACAACATGAACATAGCTACGCTGCACATGTCATACACTTTCCCACGTTGCACTCCCTAGATTTGTCTCTGGCACGTGCACGTTCAACGAAACCTTTTATTAACAAAAAAAAAAAAAAGTTTGATGTTTCAGTTAGTTCTTTCACGTTAGTAAAGATCATTGTGTGTATAACTGTAATATACAGATACACACAATAAGTGTGTCACGCATGTTTGTAAATCTTACAGAAAAGTAATTATTTATTGACCTGTTATATAATGATGATGCTGACTTTATTTGGAGCCCCCCCAAACACACTCATCGGTGTAATGGTGTGTGTTATAGCACTTTGATATGTTCTTCTTATTGAGCAAGTTTGAAGTGGTTTCTAAAAGTGTAACGTGCCAGATTTTGAAACATTGATGCTGTAAAACAGTTTTCAGTTATGGAGCTGTAAAACAGCTACTAGTGTTGAATTGCATAATATGTAATTATCTTAATCTAATATTTCAAAAGTATCAGATTTATGATTTACAAAAGACTTTATAAGTGCTTAAGGTCAAGGTCATATGCATTTTTGCTTTATATGTTTTTTGTTTTCAAAATGTTTTGGTGAAAGGATTTTCATTGTTTATTTTGTAAAATGTTGGTAAACTGAGTGAATTCCTTTTCTAATATAAATGCATGAGCACTGGTCCAGTGCATGTATTAGACCAATAAAGATTTGGCTGAACTGTTGTGGGAATCCGCTGCCTAAAAGAGGAAAACAGCATTTGACTGTGTGTGTGTGTGTGTGTGTGTGTGTGGTGATTGCGTTGGTGTGCTTGGTGGACCCCCTGTTTTCACACGAGCTCTGCTATTTCATGGTGAGGCGCACAGGTGCGGCTCAGGAGTCGTGCTTACGTTGAGGTTTTGTGCCGGCTCACGGGGGCTGTGTGGGGTGGGGGCTGTACACGTTGTTAGCTCAGGTAGTAGATGGGTGGGGGGACCCTGACAGAAATGACTGGAGGAAGGAAAGGGCTTTTGGAATCACAGGTGAACTGTCGTCCGTGGGTCAGTAAAGATCCACCACAACCCTGCAAACATTTTATTTGGTACTGAATTATGCAGAAACAGAGAGAAAGAGAGAGAAAGAGAGAGAAACAAAAGCGAAAGACATGAAACATGCCCTGGACATGTGTTGGCCATCACACGCTATCCTCTTCTTTTTGTCATGTAAAGTTGCTGCTGTCTTTTTCACCTTTGTATCCTGTGTGTACAAGTTTGTCAACTGGACTCATGACTGCTGCAGACTGAACTGTGATTTTTGTTAAAAAAATTAGAGTTTAAATACAAAGTTCTACACAATCGTTTAAGGCCAGTGCTAGATATTTTGCATTTAGTCTAGAGGGTTTTCTGAAAGGAATCCTCAAAACAACTGCAGACCTGGTAGTGACTGAACACACACAGACAGTGTTTTTTTCCACAGAAGTTTTAGCATTACTTTTGGTTAATTGCAACAGTGTAATTTCAGGCAAACGGATGACAGTACCTTCAAATACTTTGAGATTACAGATGCCACCTCCTTTAAACACACCTGCGATATTAATGTTGAGACAGTGCATGAGATCTCAGGGTGTTTGTCCTTTTTTGCAGGTTGTGGAATCTTTCTGTGCCAAGGTCTGCTTGTGGCTGGATGAGGTTTGTAAGGACAGTGGACTTCAGGCCTCAGTGAGGAGTGGGTCAAGATGAAGTAAGTGCAAGTACACCTTAATTCTTCTCCATGTAACTCAGGGTGCTCTCTTCCGGATGTAGTCTTCACTTCTATGGTCACATGGTTTTTTTTGTCAGAATTTTGTTTCGTTTCTGTTTTTTGTGGGTTCAGGTGTCAGTTCCTTTTAAGCACAGGGGTAGATGCTTTTTGTCTGGAGATGTGTGACTGCGTGCGTGTGTGTCTGTGTGTGTGTTGCTCCAGAGAAGGAAACTGAGAGTTTTGATGACTGTGTTTATTTGTGGTTATCTTGCGTTCGGCCGAGGTACACTTGAGTGTTTGAGACAAGGATTTGTTCTGTTCTATGTGTGTGGTGGTGTGGCCAGGTGGCCGTGGTTCCCTTTGTCCTTCTGCTCTGCGTTTGCACGTTCGTGAGTTTGTCGTCTGCATGCTGGACATCACTTTGCTTGACTGGATGTTTATTTCCGGTTTTTCTGTACTGGTAATGCTGACGTTCATGTTTGGTTTGAGTTTCTGAAAAGGATGAAATTATTCAAGCATACTTTATGAAGTGACGTTCTACATTTCGTCTGTTGGCATAACACCACTGACACTGGACATTCTGTTGTCGTTTTTTTTTCTTGAAGCGACTGAGGTTAAATGGTTTATCGTTGTTAATTTGGTTACATTGTGAAGAGCCTGCGTTCTTTGGTAATCCATGTGTATGTTTAAAATATAGTCAAGTTAACAAAATGATTAGTCTTCAATTCAGTTTGAAATAATTTAAGTAGATATTAAGACAACATTGAAAAATACATTTTCTTTAAAGTGTTTTTATATATACATTATGTAAATAAAAGCTCAGGTATTGAGTGTAATTGGTTAAGCATTTCTGTGGAGAACTGTGATTGTGGCTCCTTTTGGAACTCCTGTCCTCACCTCTACCCTCAGAACCTGTAACTAGGCAGAAAAAATGATTAAACATGAACATGCCTTTGTAGATGTACATTGTAGACGGCTTTCAAAATGTATACATTCGTTGTTGGTACCTTTTTTTCTGTGGAACAAACGTCTTTTTGATGGTGTTTTGCGTTAGTTAAGACGTGCTGCTGTTACTGTGTGCCGCCACCCATCGCTGCAAGGAGACAGGCAGTCTGGCTGACGCACTTGATGCTAAGGTGAAGGATTGGCATTCGCTCTTCCAGGTGCCTTTCATTTTCATCTTTAAGTGATGGAAAGTAGTTGAAGGACTTTGTGTGTCCTACGACTAGCTCTTTAAATAAATTCTGATTTTTCATGTTTGTTTCTTCAGTTTTTTTGTCTTTTTGTCTGACAGATCTCATGTCTCCTTTCTTCACACTGAGCAACTTGTTATGTGTTCAGTTTTAATGCGACTTTTAATCTGAGTGGTGGTTTGGAAATATTGTGTTCAGATTAAGGGAATTAATTACTTTTTACCTTTCCTCTTCTACCCTTATCACTCAAACTGCTTCTGGTGTTTGTGTGTGTGAGTCTGTGTATGGATGTCTTTATTCATTCATTTATGCCAAAGTCCTCATGTAACAGAAGTTCACCTGCATCTTGCACACATTAGCTTCTGTCCCAAACTTCAGTACTAGGTGATCCAGGACTTTGTTGTTTAGATTTGTCAGAACAGCCGCAACATCTCTTTTAATTGAAGAAGAAGAAAAACAAATCACTTGACCTGAGCACGGTGTTCCTCTAATAGCATTGCTGGGTGGATAGAGAGTGTGTTGCCTGTAGTGTTGTGGTGCGGGTGTGCTCTGGTCTGTGGTCTTTCTTCACGCAGAGTGTGTTGAGTGTCGAGGTGTGGTACAGGTGTGCTCTGCTCTGTGGTCGTGCTTCACACTGAGAGTGTGTTAAGTGTCGACCTGCCCCTCTCATACAGACAGCATGGTCCCCCATGCTGCATTGAGCCAGGCAGACTGAGGAGGACCTGGCTGCTGTCAGTAAAGTGAAAGAAACAGTTTGGAGCTTGCGCTGACCATGATACGTTTGGCCATCCTGCATGCGTAATGAACATGCATCCGTTTTCAGGGATGGATAATGAAGAAATCACTGCAATTTTCTTCTGTCCTCTTAAACTCTGTTTGCGCCCCATTCTTGAGCATGGCTTTTTTGTGAAGATTCACGGTATGCTTGCCTTCGAGTGTTTTGTTTGACAGTTGCCTGGACTCTGTCGGCAGGTGTGTGTGCGTGTGCATGCGTGTGTGCACGTGCGTGTTCATGTGTGCGTATATGGGTGTGTGAAGGCAGCGAGGCCGTCGAGCACACTGGCCACGGTGTACATGTGCTGATGGTATCTGAGCACGTCAGGCCTGCTTCGTGTCGATGCAAGGCTGGGCCTCTGTTTCTGCTTACTCTGCTGCATGCTGGAGGATCAGGCAGGTTTGCTTATTTGTACAGAGCTGTCCATTGCTCACGTCTTGCTTGGTGTCATGCTGCAAATTTCCAGCATCTGTTGAGTGTGATGGCAGGTGTGGGGAGATGGTCCTCAGCATTGTGGGACAGACCTGCTTCAGAGACCTTTACCTATGAACAGAATCAGCTGTGGAACAGAGACTAATTTTATCAAAAGTGCAACAAAATAAACACGATCTGAATCTCCAAGAGACAGTTGCTTTTTATTTTTAACTACTGTGTCTGCATCGGATCATTTTTCCTTTTAATTTCTTTTTGTTTGTTTTTTAATTCAGTCATTTTTGGGCCAGTGATTGTTAACTGAGTTAATTGAGGATCGGTGAGAAAAGCACGTGTGGTTTTGTAGAACCTCTTGTGTTTGTGGATACGAGCGGAGGCAGGCTGCGTTCCCTTCCCCTCAACGTTTCTCTACAGCCTGCACTGTCAGTAATGGGACACAGTACGTAACTCACATCTTTACCATATGACTCAGATACATGACACATGTGCCCGGTCTTACACAGGACTCTGTGTACTTTCTGCACGTTCACTGATGTGCTGGACTTGTTATGGCCTCTGATCAGTTCTGCGGTTTCTTTCAAAAGTTTAGTCCGGCTGTGAAGCTCACCTGAGACTCACCCCACACCCCTCCTCACACTTCCCAGCACCCTGTTTTTGGGCTGCTGTCCTCAGGCACTAGGCATTGTCATCTTCTTCTTCCTCATCATCTTCCTCCTTCACCCCCTCTTGTTATAGAAGCCTGAATCCTCAGGAGGCCGTGACACGGACACGCAGGCACGTCCCCTGTGCTGAGCAGATCACACTTGGGGATGGGGGGAAGGGCAGGGGAGCAAATTTAAAGAGTGTAAGATACTGCTGACACTGTCTTATCCTCTCATTCTTCTTTTTCTTCAGTTTTGCTTCACACGTCACACCACGGTGTCCTGCCTACTGATTCGTCCGTGTATGCGGGGTGTGAGCCCAGCCCTGACCACCTGCCCACGTTACACAGGTGCCGCGCCCCCGTTCACACGCCATATCCACCACAGGGACGTTCATCTTTGATTGTTTTCCTCCGAGGACGATGCAGCTAAATTAACATTGCATACTGTATCCACACATTGGTATTGTTTAAGTGTTAAAGATGAACATTTCTGTCCTGGCAATTAGAGTTTTATTTCTATGTAATTCGTGTTACTGTTTTATCTTTTAATTTAGTATGTGAACATATTTGGGAAAAAGCAGTGATAACGTTGTTGCTTTTCATGTAAGTATGTTGTCTAGTTTAACACATTATGTCTGTCTTATTCTAGCTAGTTTGAATGGAAGCTCTGTAAAGTCCTGTAAGGTACGCCTGGGAGTGAACAGTGGTTTGGGCTTGCTGGATAAACTTTTTTTCATGGATGTTTGATCCCCTCTAAGGAAAATCCACGTGGTAAAAATGCAGAGATGCTTTTTCGTCTTTCTTGTTCTTGAGAGCACATATTTCCATGCCCGCATCTCATGAAATTACCACAGGGATCGCAGCCTCACCTGCCCCCCTCCCCCACAACTTGTTCAGACATGGTTCACAAATAGCAGCATGCGTCAGTTGCAAGTGCACCCCCCCCCCCAACTGTCCCAACCCCACAGCAGTCCCCAACACCATGACCCCAGTGTTGTGAGGTTGCTACATAGGCACTGGCCATTGTGTCTCTGTTCTCCAGGGATGCGGGACTATAGGACACTCTGCCCCCCCCCTTCCTCTTTGTTGGATTAGTCCACATGTTTGCCCAGCTATGAAGTCCCTTTCCTGCCTTTTTTGGGCCTCCCTGTGTGTGTTATTCCTGTTTTTTGGTGTGGATACAACCACACATCTTTTGAAAAAAGGAATTGCCTAGCTTTCTGCATAAATTTATTTGATGCAGAAATAAACACTTTCCTTCACAATAGACAGTGGTTGTAATTATTATTTTTTATAATTTTTTGTATTTTGTCATGGCAATTATCTTCCTTTGTCCAGCTGCACAAAGCTGACCCTGGGTCTGGACCGACGCAGCGTGTCACAGAATTTTGTAGAAGTCAGATTCCATGTATTTCTGCATCATTTGATCTCTCTTACACAGACTGGCATGTAGGCACACAGACACTTTGCAGAGAACAAAAAGCCATGTTTACTCACACGTTACGGATGTGTCCTGTAGACTTACTTTGGGGGACACACTTCTACATGATGTGGCTGCATGGGCAAAACACAGGCTGAAATGAGTCAGATCCACAGTTGCGTGTAACTTATCCCAGAGATGCACTCTTCTGCCTAACAGCCTTGCTGTCCTCAAACACACACACACACACACACACACACACACACACACACACACACACACACACAGAGACCTAGACAGTGTATGAGACATGAACAGCTACTTGCATCAGAAAGACAGGTTTAAAATTATTCCACATCAAATAACATTTTTTTCTGAACACTGATCAATTAACATGTGTATGAAATATTTTTAATTTATGACACACCCTAAAAAAACAGAGAGCTTATATCGCACTGTTCACTTGCATTATTTCAGCATAACACATTGTATGACTTTACTGCGTATACCATATTTGTTTTTCACATTGGCAGAATTTTTTTGTCATATGTATATATATTATATATATATGTATTTTAGAAAGGTTACCATTATTTCACATTTAAAAAAGAATTTTCCCATCTTAAATTTACCAATAAATTCTGTTTATTACTAATTTCCGCATATTTTTATGTAGCCAGCATTCGTCCCTGTTACAGTATGCATACAAACTTGTATATTTTTCTTTTGATATTTTCTATGTAATTATACAATTCCAATACATTGGAAATATTGAATATTGTTCTATTTACTTGTGTTTACTATTTTAGTATTTGCACAACAGTATTTTAATAGTCTTACATTGACATGCCTGAACTGAACTCCCAGTTCTTTTTAACTTCTATTCTAAACATTATATTTTACAAGTAATTAGTGTTGCCACCGTTTTCTATTTCTGTACTTTTTCAGATCACAAATATATTTTATTTTCAAATATATTATCATAAATATATTATCATTCAAATTGGAAGTTATCACATTATAAAAGAACATCATATAGAGGTCATGTATTTTATTATAGTATTGATTTAGGTTATTAATAAAATTATAATTTGCACTGAACAAAATGTATGCCTGGCTTTATTTCCATTTTATATATTCTTTGTTATAATTTATTAAAATAACAGGAATGAACTGATAGCAGTTGATAACTAGATAGATGGCTGCCTTAATTTCTTATTTCTTATATAAATTGTTGCATTGATTGCTTTACAGTACAGCAAGGCAGTGCATTTCTTTTTGATTGAGAAATTCAGCCCTGACTGAAAGTATAGATGTAATACAATGTATGAATTATGGTAAATGATGTATATATGATGTATATATGCCATTTTGAGCTGTTCTTGACGTAGAGACACGATTCTCTAGGTGAAGACTGAGATGTTCCATGTATTACTGTCCCAAACAAATGTGCACATTTATTTGCTTAAATTGTATATACAAAATTATTTAAAAATACATTTTGTTATGTTATGTACTTTTTTGTTCATGATTTGTTTGCTGTTAAATCTTGCATTAATGCCCCAAAAGACTCTGACTTTTATATTTACCCATCTCATTTTGCTTGGCCCAGGCATGTATTAGTCAAACTGAGTGTTTCCCCAGTCAGAAAATATTCAGTGAACATGTTGTTTTTGATTGGTGGGTCAGGTTTAAAGTGAAGGGCTTCGCAATGCCCGGCCAACATTTTTACTGACCTTGTGAAATGATTAGTAAATAATCATCATATTTCTTTTTTGGAATTATGAAAGAAATGAAAATTGGGTACACAATTTATATAAACAATAAAATTCAAAGAAATAAATGCTTATGGTCTTTTTAAATTTGTGTCTTTAGAAATCTAGAAATTTAGAAAGTCTAGGTTTGTAAAAAATAAAATGGTTAACATGAATATCCATTATGAAATGTTAATAAATTAAGCAGGGGCCTTAAGTTATTTTTGGGGGTATCAGACAGCCAAGGTCTGACAAAAATAATCAGTAAAAAAGACCAACAAATTAAACTATAGATTGTAGAACTATACAAACCTGGAAAATACAGATTTAGCTCATGAAAAAACAAATGTCACTGATGTTAGTGTCTTGTAGGTATGCAGTTTGTTTTGCAGAAAAAAACATATTTTTCATTAACACGAAGATGTTAGTGTGGACATAAACATCTGTTGAATGAATGAAGGCAAACCTGTGATTTACCTCCTTTCTTTGTTTTTCTTAACAGCACACCAAAACGTACCAAAAGGGGCTGATCTCATGGAAAGTGAGTAAAAATGTAGTGTGTGTGTGTGTGTGTGTTTGTGTGTGTGTTTGTGTGTGTGTGTTTGTGTGTGTGTTTTCATACAGATAAACCTCTAAAAGCCTCATGATGCAAGATAAAAAAGATGGTTCCTCTTATTCTGCTGAAGTGGAATTGAACTGGAATAAATTAGGCAACGCTGTGTGTTTGGGGGGAGGGGTAGGATTACAATAATCTGAAAAACACTTAAACATGTTGGTTAATTAGCCAACAATTGAATTGCAATGAAATTTGAAATTTCACTCTTGCACATTTAGAAACAAGACAACATTTTGTAGTAAAATGTTTAATTTTGTGTTTTTGACCGGTCAACCAAAAAATCGTAGACAGTATTGGATCACAAAGGCAAAAACAACTAGTAGTTTTGATTTCAAGGCTCAAGATAAATTGTGAAAAATTACATTTTGAGTTTCACAAATTAATGTATTTAATTATATCAATTAAACTTATGTTAAAGAATATTATTTTTCTGTTATTTCTGTATTTATACAGAAAGCAGTCATAAAGAAAAATACGGCAGTGTGTTTATATAAACGTGTGTGTGTGTGTACATACACATATGCACATATGTATGTACACACACGTACTGAAATCATAAATTATGTCATTGAGTATAATTTCGAATGAAAAACATTTAGATGACTGTTAGAAAAAACATGTATTTATTAAATATAAAGGTAGAGAAAATGATAATGAAATGTTTTACTGACAGGTATAAGTAAAACACGCATGTCGATAATTGTGCTTGGCAGAATGGGCTGGAACTACAGGACCACAGACTTAGGGGGGGAGGTGCCACGTCAGCTCAGGTACATGTGGGACACAGGCAGAGCAAACGGGAGCACCTGGGCTCCATGTTTTATTTTCATGTGCTGCCTGCTATGGACTGAAACGTCAATTAATTGGGCGTGATTCTGCATGATTCTTGGAGAATCCTTTCTGACACTTTGTGGGCCAGCACGGAGGGGTGGGCTTGGAGTGGGGAAGGGGGATGACTGATTTGTGCTGTGTGCTTGGTGGCTTTTGCTGGTTGCTTTTTCTGGGTTGTGCGTGATGAGAAGACAATAGATAAGAATGGAGGGAGTAAATGAGTGTACAGCTAAAGACACAGGACAATGCGTACTGTGTGACGGGGCTCTGGGTACTCTCAGGTTCAGACAAAGCGGGCGGGGTGTGTGCTTGGACTGTACAGATTGGCAGAGAGCAGTGACTCTGCTCCATCAGCTCCACCATATAAGCATCTTTGGGTGGAGACCGGTAAAAGAGCTCCAGACAACGCTGTGTATGTACGAATTACAAATGAACCTAGATGTTTCTGTGAATGCCAGACACACACAGGCCTGTAACTTGCCATGGTTCTCAGCTGTGACTGCATGCAACCTCTGTCTGATTTTTGCCCCCATATTTGATCAGACATAAATGTTTAACAGGCAACATCAGTACAATTATCAAAATACTTTGTAGGGAAATCTTTATATTACAGCAATATTAATTATACATTAGTATTGTACTGTAATTATGTTGTACTTGTAATAATATTTTTGTAGGTTGTCTGATATTTCATGTTGACTTTTTCCTGTTTGATTATAGTTGTGTTGGTTTTTGGTTATTTTTAAAAGCGATGCTAATGAAACATCCTTGCTTGTAGATGTTGTAAATGCAGTGGTGACTGCAACGTTTAAATTGCATCAGTAGAACGTTTCAGTGTGTGTGTGTGTGTGATGCCGAAATATTTCTCCTCCATGAAATTTTGAAGTAATTCCTTCAACGTCAGTTGTCTCATCTCCCAGTGCTGATGTCAGCATTGCAGTGTAACACGTATAATTGGAGTGAGAGACAGAAATAGGGCACCGTGTAAGCACAATAAATGTTATGATTACAGTAATCACTGGTGTGATCATGGGTGATAAGTTGTTTTATCAGTGGAGGATGTTAAGTGTGTAGAGTGGCAGGCTGAAGGCGTTACGTTTTTCAGACGGAGTTCTACGAATGTACCTTGGCTTCTCAGGTGAGGAGAGTCACAGTGTAAGGAATAGGTGTGTGAGTGTGTGTAGTTCTCTGTGTGTGCATTCACCTGGCAGGTAAAACTCAGGTTCCCCTGGGTGATTGACATCGAAAAAATAACAAAGGAAATTGATTGTGTTCAAAATTAAATATTTTGGTTGATAAATAAGGCAGGAATTTTTAAAACATAAATTTTGTTGAAAGTTTTCCTCTTCCCTCTCAATGTAACCTCTGAGTCATTTCTGTAAGTATGTGTCCGTGTGTATTTTATTTGCCCCTTGCATGCGTGTGTGCAATCTCATGTCCATGGATTTGAAAATGAGTGTGAATACATGAGTGTGTGATACTGCAGGCACAATGGCTTCAGATTCACGTACCTGGACCACAGTTGTTGAGGCAGGTGAGGGACACAAGAACCCGTCCGGTAAAATGGACTGTGGATTGCCACGGACAAGTTGAGGCTTCCTGTAGAGCTGAATGCACTGTGTAACGTCAGTCTTTGTGCTGATCTTTGTCCAATAAATGCGGAATTCATTCACAGGAGCTGTGGGCTTAATGTCAGCTATACGTCGCAGTATAAACTCCCCCACTGACATAAAGTTTCTGTCCATTGAAAAGGAATGCAACATGGAACTATGCTGGAAAACATGTCAAAGCAGAATTTATCATCATATAAATGTATTATTTTACCAGTAGATATTAAGTTACTATGTCAATGATGAAAATGTCACTACACTAGGAGGGGTAATTTTCAAAGAAAAAAATACAAAAGATGAATCCCTTGGGTTTTGTCTGCAACTTTACAAATAACAAAAAACAAAGGAGCATCTTTAAACGAGTATTATATAGTTTTACTACATTTAAAAACATATGTAGCTACAGTACTTGTTGACACAAATTATTTAAAATATATATAACTTGTGACTGTAAAAATAAGATTAAAGTTTAAGGGTAAAAAATAACTGTTTAATATTTACATGTGCTGGTAATCAGAAGAAATCAGTGAAATTGTGTACATTTTGTATTTTTTGCAGATGATCTGAAGAGAGGAAAACACGTGAAGGCTGGATGTACAAGGGCACGAGATGGCATTAACCCGGAGAGAGATGGGCAAAGGAGTGCTGCTGTGGAGGGGGGATATGGCATGAAGGGGGAGAGAAGATGGGGACTGGAGTGGATTAAAATATGGGTGTGTTACTAAGTGGCACAGAGAGCGGGGTGGCAACCTCGGAGGAGCAGGTAAGAGATATCCACCTTGTGCAATATAACCTTACATGTTCCTGAGTGTGGCAGTGCTGTATGTGCACACAGGGCTGTCTTACTGTGATGTTCTCCTCACTTTAACTCTATCTAGTTCGTAGATCAGGTTGGCTTCTGTTATACCACAGAACTTTAACAAGGTTCACTTGTGTTTTATAGATTCCCCCTCTACCACACTACAGATATGGTTCCTACGTCAAGTTTCAGTTCCACGTCAATTGCACTTTTTCTTTTCCTTTGCATTAAGTATAGAGTTGGAGCAATGGACGTAGGAGAATGCTTTGGGATAGTGCAGGGCTGAGCTGTAAGAATTTTGAAGGGGAGCGAATGGTCAGACTAGGAGTTCATTAGGTCTTGGTGTTAGCGTCTCGGTTGAGGACAGCACGTTGCAGGACAGTGGACACATTGTAGGCTCAGGACTGAAGCATGTGAAAGCAGAGGCGATAAATCTGGTTTGTGGCAAGGTGTCACCACCACTGGCGTGGTCCTCAGTCTGCTTCTTTCTCGCTCCTTTTCTGAGTTGCGTATCTGTTTCCTTCATGCCTGATGGGTGTGGTGTCCTGGGTAGCAGTGGTGTTGCCAGCCATGTGATGCTCCACATGTATCAGACACGTGGCCCAGGTATAAGTCAGCGTCTTTATCTGAGGTCAGCGTGCAACTCTCCAGGTTTACTTCTCTGGAAACTCGCCAGAGTTTTGATGAACACAGGCAAGTTTATGGGCTCTACCTGCCAGTGGTACATGCTTACAACTACAGCAAATGGTGTGATTAAACACCATTATATGAGTTTGCTAAGCAGGGAGCCAGGGTTGGTCCGTCTGAACTGAGGTCTTAGGTGTCAGGGGTGGTGTGCAGCTGACTACCGTGGTGTTGAAGTGGGAAATCCTGAGCTATGATTTTAGGGTGTTGTCGTCCATACCCACAGCCCCACGGCACGTGAGTGCATGCAGAGAAATGGCTGAAAGGGCACACGTATTAAATATATATACAATGTATGTATACAAGAACAAGGAGGCGGTGCCTAAGCTGTGGACAGAGAGCCTCCAAAATGTATAGAGGTAATTTCCTCTGCGACCTATACGTAGGGGATAAGTGCGCCCTCCTGTCATTGTTTGGGTATTTGGACAGGTTGGAGGGCGCAAGTCGCGGGCCGTGCATTAAATGGAAGCCGTGTTGTAAGATATGTGTTCTGCTGCATACCTGGAATGGGGTAAGCAGACTTTTGTTCTCACACAAAAGTCTTTTGCTAGAGGCCTTTTAAAGACCTTTGCTGTTGTTGCCTTTTCATTATTAATATTATTATTATTTTTTTTTTACAAGTGAGGTAAATGGTGATGGACTCTCTCAGCCCCTGTAAAGGATATGTTGTGTTTTCTGGTCCTTCTCCCATGGAGAAAAAAATGTAGGAACGTATATTGGAAATGTTATGGAGCAAGTTTTAGGGTGTTCAGAAATTATGTTCGTCACAAAAAATTACTGGGGTACATCTCTGTTTATGAGTGCAATGAAAAGCTGGAAAAAATAGTTTGCGTTAGGACAGCTTTTGAAAAATACCTTCAAATAATGGCAATTATGGTATTTTATTTTATGTTTTACTGTATGCATTATATTATAAAAATTTTACTGGTATAAATCTATTGTGATAGTAATATATTGTAAACACGCTGAACAAAGATGTTTGCAATTATTTAATTGTATATGTATATACATATTTTTTTTTCAAATGTATAATAATTTCGAATTGATGTTTATTTTGATAGATTTATTAGAATAGTTTATAATCAGTTATTCCTTTTCTTCATTTAACACTGTTAAAAAATAGGACTGATACGTCTTTGGTAATGCTAAAAAAGAAATAAATAAAAAACTTAGCCATGCCAAATATCTATATC
>JABJVR010002719.1:0-16932 GCA_025773905.1 Chitala chitala
ATATATTACTTATGCATGTTAGTGATTATGTAGTTAAACACCCATTACTATGTTGTACTACGTTTAGACATGTGCCTATCTACTATGATATAGGTTCTACATGTGCCTATCTACTATGATACAGGTTCTACAAGTTTAACATTTCTAGTAAGTTTAATATTTTTCTAACAGAAACAAGTGCAGCAAATGTCCCTAATGCTGTCACCATTGTGTCATACACTAAATGGTTTAGTACATCAGTCACTACTAGTCAGTGAAATTTCAGTTATGCTAATTGCTGTTCTGAGATCTGTCACCAACAAGAGTTCATTAGCGGCAGTCAGGAAACTCGCAACGATGCTGCTCAAGGACCTGCATCAGAAACTGTGATTGTTTCTCATCATGGGTTATTAATCCATTATACTCTTGGATAAGAGCAGCTCCATGCTCTGCATAATCGTCCATGATGTTTAGACTATGTACAATAGTTTCCTGATAATCAGCTTTGTCAGGCCATTCTTCAGGGTCGGCTTCCAAGAAACCATGAGACAGACTTAGTCGATCAAGGAGACGTGCTGAATGTTTAGTGAAAAAGTTTGTCCATGTTTTATCAGGCACAGATTTAAGGTCAACTTTGATCCTTTTTGGAGTATCTTCAAGTCCTTCTTCTTCTCTCATTGCACGCACCATCTCCTGTTTGACTGTAACATCAGCTTCTTCATCAAACAGAGCTAATGCAATGCTCTTCTGATAAATACCAAAGATGGTTGCTGAATTTCTCTACTGCTGCCTTGGAGATGTTCGGATTGATGTCTTCATATTTCAGCAATGATTTCAGCAGCTTTTTACATTTAAATTTAAACAATAGCTGCTTTAAAACCAGCCATTGGGTCCATTTTTGATTTTTTAAATGAACATTCTTGTGTCCATTTAGCTAAAGTGTATTTCCCCATTGCTGTTCTTTGTTCTTGTTCTAGCCACTTACTACCTCCAAAAAGTTAAACATTAAGAAGAAAAGAAATTCTCAAGCTACAATTTAAAGGAAACAACAGTAGATTTAGCTTCTGATAGCAAACCGGACTGCTAGATCAACAACAAACAGTATTTATTTTCATGGAATCCATCTATTCATTCTCAATACCGCTTCATTCTGTTAAGGGTCATGGAAAGCCTGGAGCCCAACCAAGAAGACACAAGGTGCAGGGCAGGGGACACCCAGGGCAGGGCACCAACCCACCGCAGGGCGCGCACACACACACACACACACACACACACACACACACACACACACACACACACACACACACACACACACACACTATGGGCAATTAGGAAACACCAATCAACCTAACCCGCATGTCTGCAGGAGGAAACTGGAGAACCCAAAGAACACCCACTAAGCACAGGGAGAATCCTGGAGCCCATCTCAGGAGGCACAGAGCACAGGGCGCAGGGCAAGGGACACCTTGGGCGAGGTACCAACCTGCCACAGGGCTCTGCATGGAATATTATTTATAAATAAGTAAAAGACTGTTTCAGTTGGTCTACTTACCTGCCCTTTCATCTTATATCAGCAAAACTGCAACAGCTTGATAACTGGTAATGTATGTTACCACTAGCAAAATGTGGGAGCTTTGAGCTACCCATAAATGTAGTTGGACTGAAGTTTTATTTCACTCAGGTGTTGTTTTCATCAAAATGAGCCATTTTAAGGGTTAAGTTGTAAAAATTTTAAAACTTGAAAAATAACACCCACCCTACTCAATACCTCCACCTCCCCCCACACATCAGAAAACTGCCCTGTATCACCATGATCACAAAAGGTGTGGCTAGTTGTAGAGGCGTGAGGCGGATGTAGAGAACGTATGCAGTCACAGACAAGCTGTTTGGCTGAGCGGTAAGTGATGTCTCCTCATGCATCTTTGTGTCATAAAAGGATATGAACCTGGGCTCCAGCAATGGCTTCCACTGCCCTGGCTATTTATTACCCAACTTCCTCATACTAAAATCATACTAACACCTTTGTCTGTTTCTCAGCGTGCAGTTTTCTGTGATCTTTATTTAAATTCCTGTATGTTAGTGATGCAGCACGTCCAGAAGAGATAACACGTAGTGTGTTTTCAAAGGGCACAGAGAGAGGCTGTCAGTGAATGGGGAGCACGAGTCGCTCTGCTTAGTAAGTTAGCGTGTGCTCAAAGTGGCAGCGTGTGTAAAATTAACAACATTTACACTGAGTACAGGCGCCATCTGATTGCTGCTTCTGAATGCAATACCATTTACTGTAACTGAAAAATGTTGTTTCTGAATATTTTTATTGTGCACAAGGGGTCAGAGAAATTATTTTTAAATTATTCCTTAAGTCTGGAACATAAGGGTTGAATTGACAATAAAGTTGACTTTGCCTTTGACTTGACTTGACTTTGATAAACGCTTCATGTTTTACCAAATCAGCTACTTTGTTTCATACATATGCTAATTCTAAACATAATGCCTGTAATATGTTCCAAAAAAGTTGGGACAGGAGTAATTTACGACTAATGATCATGTAACAAGTTGAAATAAAGTAAAGTGAAACAGGTGATGTTAAACAGGCAAGGTAATCGTTATACTATTTAAGGAGCCTCCAAAAAAACCTTGTCCTTCAAGAGAAAAGATGGGTCGAAGTTAACCATTTAGCCAACGATTTTGGATATTTTACACAGTATAATTAAAAGATTCAAGGAATCTTGGCAAATCTTTGAATGTAAAGGGCAAGAGTGGAAACCACTGCTGGATGGGTATGATCACTCCCTTCACAAGGTGCTGTCTTAAAAACCAGAGCACATCCTTACTGGGTATCATCATGTGAGCTCCTGAGTACATTTATTGGAGAACACCATCGACTGCTGTCTACAGATCCAAGTTAGAACTTTACTGAGCAGAAGGCTTACATCGAGACTATCCTGACGTCCTGGGGACCCCTCCTCATTGCCTTTGTTTCTCGTTTCTTCTGCTTTGTTGTGCGCACCTGTGCCTGATTTCCTGCCTCTCCTGTATTTAAACCTGCTGTTTCCCCTTTTCAGTGCCTGTTGCTTGGTTTCCTGTGGTTCTTTTTCAGTTATCTCTCATCCTCCGTGCTTTCTTTGATTTTGCTTGCCTGCTCAATGTGTTCTAACTGGTCATGCAATAAATACAGGATAGGACTCATTTCAAAACATTTGTTAAAGATGTTTTTTAAGACACAATGTACAGTTTCCCCAAAAGCCTTGATTTTATTACAGTATCAAGGAGAATGAAGGAAGGAGCCCTTTTGTAAGTTACATTACAAAAAACACGTGTCTTGTCAGTTCAGGTATATGCTGTGTACAAAAACACAATTCCCATCCGTTTCTTTTCATTGCAGCATTTCCCCACATAGCATTTTAAGCAATGCAATACAGATGCAAAATGTATTTAATTTCAGCGAGATTCCTGTGCACCACTAAGTTGAAAATCAATCAGTCCATACCTTGTATGTTTTGTGTCAGAGTGTAATGTAAATTTTGGAGCATCCTTGTTGAACCCAGAACTGTGTTCTACAGTCCTGCTGTGACTCGTGAGGCCTTCTTTCTGAACTCGGTCTTTCCATGCAGCATTGACCTGTTGTCATCTTATTCTCTTTATAGAATTGAAGAACTCCTAAGAGAATTGACACTTGAACACATATTAGAAGGCTGAGATGCTGTCCATGGGTCCCTTTAGAAGAAAGAAATTTATGTTCCTCTATGGCATCATCCTGACGTGTGCCCTCATTCCATATATGATGCACTCCTGGCTGGCAGAGCAAGTGAGCAGCAGGCCGGGTTACACCAACATCAAAATCCTCCTGTGGCACTGGCCCTTCAAAAAATCTGACAGGTTGGAGGAGGATGTGTGTGGGCGTGTGTATGGTGTGTCTGGCTGCCAGCTTCTGGACAACCGCAGAATGTTCCATGAGGCTGATGTAGTGGTGTTCCACCACAGCGAACTCATGTATGGTACCTCAAAGCTGCCTCTGAATCTGTCTCGTCCATCTACACAGAAATGGGTGTGGATGTCACTGGAGTCCCCAGCCAACACCGGGGACCTACACGCCTACAATGGCCTATTCAACTGGACCATGACGTACCGCCGCGACGCCGACATCTTTGTGCCTTATGGGACGCTCGTACCTCGGGCAAAGGAAAGCGATTATGTAATCCCCCAGAAAGATGTCCTGGCCTGCTGGGTGGTCAGCAATTATCAGGAATATCACGTGAGAACAAAGTTGTACATGAAGCTGAAGGAAAGGATCCCACTTCAAGTTTACGGACAATGGATGAAAAAGCCGTTGAAACCCAGCGAGCTGCTGCCTGTGATTTCTCGCTGCTGGTTCTACCTGGCTTTTGAGAACTCTGTGTCCAGAGACTACATCACTGAAAAGCTGTGGAGGAATTCATTCCAAGCTGGCACCCTGCCAATTGTGCTGGGTCCACCTCGGGCCAACTACCAAATCCTGGTGCCTCCTGACTCCTTCATTCATGTTGATGACTTCAATTCCACTGAAGAGTTGGCCATGTTTCTCACCAAGCTGGCGTCCGATGAAGAGCAATACAGGTCACACTTCTGCTGGCGGCGCCATTTTGACATTAAGCTTTATTCAAACTGGAAAGAGCGGCTGTGTATGATATGCAGCCAATATAAGCACCTGCCTCAGAGCAAGGTGTACCATGACCTTCATGCCTGGGTCAACCAAGATCTATCAGTGGAAATGCATCTCAGACACCAGATGAAAATAACACATCATTGCAACATCACCCACAACAACACTGCCACTTAGTTCAAATAGAATTCACACTTTTCAATGGTGTCATTTTGCAGAACTGACACATGACAAAAAAGTGCAAGTGGCACATTACATTTTCATCAAGTCTGAGGGTTTTGCTAAAGGTCTGCAGGGCTTGCAGATTTGTCCTCAGCAACATCAAGAAGATCAAACCATGTCTTACAGAATATTCCGCTCAGCTCCTGGTCCAAGCAATAGTCATCTCAAGATTAGACTACTGCAATTCACTCTTGGCTGGCCTCCCAGCCTCTGTGACATGACCTCTCAGAATGCAGCGGCATGTCACGTTTTTAATGTTGCCAAACGGACACGTCACTCCCCTGCTCATCTCACTTCATCGTCTTCCGATCCGTTCTGTGCAGCTACATGTTTTTTTATTGTTTATACAAGACTGTACATCTCCCTTTAGTTGTATGACTTGTGAGAATTGCTTGACCTAATTGTGTGCACTTTGACTATAGGACAACGCTTACTGTAGACTAGAGAAGATGTTAAAAATGGGAAAATTTGTATTTTAGTAAAAATAGAGTGACTGTGACACTCAGATTACAGTTTTCTTGTATGATTCAAATTCTTTATAATATGCATAACTACTTTTGTTCATATTGTTGCTTGCGATGGACAGTCCTTGCACCGTCCTGCACTGTAGATGTTCGGAGGAGGCAGACCAGTGCTTCTCTACACACTGCATTGCTGCAGTAACGTTAAGATGTGAGCATTTCTATTTATTGTATGAATTTCAGTTAACAATAGACAAAATAAAAACAGGACAGTTGTAATCTCTTACAATAATATAAATATTTATTGAATTTTAAATATTTTCTTACAATGTTCTAGTGTCTTCATGCAGGTGAAAGAGTTCCAGTAATAAAAGAATTGCATGTTTTCATCCTCGGCGGCCAGTTTATTTCATAACTCCACAAGACTGAAGTGACCTTCAGGGTAGGCTCTGCTTCTTCCGCCAGTTTGGACACACATATCCAGTATAAGCCATTTTATTTCTCTTCACAGTTGCCCCAGAGTTGCATCTTATTCATTCTCACCCACACCATGCTAAATTTTCACCCCTGCAATACAGTAAACTCCCCCTCACTTTAACTGCCCCCTTGGATGACTCCAAATAAGGGGCCCCAAATAAGGTTAAGGAGCCTCAGTTCCCTCCCCCTCCCACTGTATCCACAGTTTGCCTCCTGGACTGAAATAATCACAGTTACAGTGGTGCTGCCTGGCTGGTGACAAGGACATGTTCTGCGCTGGAATAAATGCATGTGGATTTGTGTCATAGCCCTGAGCCTTCAGGACAGAGAAACCTGCTTAAAAGCTCTCCTTTACCACACGGCTGAATACAACAACCCAAACCTTCTAATGGGGCCATCTTAGGTTGCAAAGAAAGAGTTCAAATGCAGTAAGGAAAAAATCTAAGGTTATCTTGCTTTCTGTTCTCTATAAGCAAAAACATAATTCAAAGGAACCTGCATAATCTGTACACACAAGGCAGTTAAAAATCTTAATAACAGTATCAGATGACATGACAGGAGAGGCACGTGGACAGTAGACCCTCACACCTACACGCATGCAAACACACCTGCCTTCTCTCAGTGGCTCATATTTACAGTACAGTATATCAAACATCCACCAAGAACAGCACAATCAGTAGTTGTATCACAAAGACTGTTTCTTTGCCTCATGACATCAGTACAGTAATGGACCCCTACACCATCACTGTTACTCTCATTAGCAGATAAAGGGACGTTTCTTTTGTACATTACCAAACGTGTGGATAAAAGTTCCCTTCAAAGTCCATCTCTGATCCACAAAGCGCAAAATGTATATGTATTCTTTGTAAAGAAAATACCTACTAGGAAGAGACTCTTTCAGGACTCACATGACTGACTCAGTGTGACAGCTGTCTAGCTGTACAACAGTTTAAAAGGCCAATGACAGCCTGTCATTTCACCCTTCTCTAAGTCACTCTTGTTCTCACTTGCTCACTGTGACCTTCATGTGCACAAAACAGGGAAGGACACACTGACCAGAAGATTTCTCCTCATATGCTACTGAGGGCATGAATAGAGCTTCAGCATGCAGCGACAGGAAGATGGCAGTGCTTACACAGAAGAGGGTAGTGTGGTTTGGAATGCAGTCACTAGGTGCTAACAGACCACACTGACAGGCAAGTATCATGTTGAGCTCATTTACACAATGTGGTTAATATACTCAGCTAATGCACACAATGCAAATCAAATGCAGGGCTTTAAACTACAATTTTCATGTATTTAAATTATCTGAAACAATGCAGCTTAGAAAGTAGAGAGAATAACTTCAGAACCAGGTGTGTGAAATGCTGCTTAATAATGGCTAGTATCCTACAAAATGTGATGTTTCGTGAAACTCGGTGCGTAACATTGCCACTGACAGTGAAGCTCTGAAAGACAAGGAGTTTTACAGCCTTTCACCAGTGTGTAAGGTATATGCACTGAAATCCAGCCCACAGTTTCTCACCAGCCCTTCACAGAAACGCACACGTTAGCCCCACTGCATTATGGATGTAGACAAACCTCTTCATTTTCAGTGTGACTGACCAGGTCATGCACTAAACTAAAGCCACGCCGTATCTCCACTGCGTGCTTTTCTCAAGAACAACATTTATAACTGGTGTGTCAGCTCAACTGTTGTGTGGCAACATGAAGACCCAGGGATAATTTATGTGTTACAGTTAGATTTGTGTTCAGGATATGAGTGGTAATGGATATGAGTTTGAAAAAGTATAAACTATTTCACAACTGATTTATGGTTGATGTTGATAAAGATTCTCGTTCATCCAGGTGGAGCTACCTGGTAGGTGTATCATGTCAAATGCACGTCTTTATTCTTGATAGGAACATTTTGCAAGTAGCGTAGTTGACATGATTCAACTTCCAGACATTTATGGTTGATGTTAGCTTGGTGTTACGAGTTCAAAGTCTAATAGAGTAAGGTGCCTTGTACTCCTGCAAATTCTGAGGCAATCTTGCTAAATTAGGCTGGAGAAAATGGAGCCGTACTTTCTCCCCAGTGAAACCCCTCCCCCAAATCGGTGCAACTCAAGGTAGAGCATTTTAAAAACTTCCTATGCAACCGTAGCAAACCTAAATAAGTATTAAAATTTACATAAAATTCTCATTATTAAAGAAAATTACACAAGATTAATTATAAACTTCCACTCTCTGGTAGTTTCTTACACCATTAGTTTATCCTTTAGTTCAAGTATGTAGAAATTAGGGGCAAACAACTCCTGAAAGTGTGACAGTGTAAAATAATTGACATTTCTCAAACAGGTAGTTCTGGTCTTGGAAAAGCTACTTTCCATGCTGTTAAAATCAACAAGTATAATACAGAATTGCATCCATTTATGAAGTTATCATCTCGAACGAGGAATTTATAAAAGCATGATGGCTTGCACTGTGTGTTAGACTGAATATAATCCATGAAGAAGGTACAGGTCTCTGTAGTGCATCTGTGTGTGAAACATTGTCAGCAGTTCCACAGCAGAAACACACACGTTTTGTTTTGTTAAAGGCTGAGTAAAACACTCTCACCTGAACAAGGACAACAACAAAAATGAAAACAGGTCAGCTTTGCGATGCAGGCAAACGTTCCAAGTGGAAGGGAAATGCATGTGTGCCAATGGCCCTGCTGGCACATGTACCGGGAGCAGGGTGTAGGCCCAGTACTGGGGATATCCACCAGGGGCAGCACAGCTCATAATACCAGTGAGCACATTCAGCTTTACAGTTCCTGCTACTTGGTTCAAAGAGGCTGGTGTGAACTGAGACTGTGGGTGTATGTGTGTGTGTGTGTGTGTGTGTGTGTGTGTGTGTGTGTGCGCGCGTGTGTATGTCTGTGTGTGTCTGTGTGTGTGCGCGTGGGCGCGCTTGGATATTTTGTCTGGATGTGCCTAGATGGATGTGATCTTCATCGATCTTCCTGTGACATGCCTCAGGATGCTGGTCTCTGCTGGTCTCCATTACCTCGCTGTCTAGCATTTACTCCTGTGTCTGCATGTGAGTCCATGTTTTCACTTGTGACTCCTCTGGAGCTGAAGAGGCGAGTCATCAAACAGAGGATTTCTCACTTCCATCTCTCCAGTCTAGGGAAGGAAAAAAAAAACTACTGTGACAATGAAGGATAAAAATAATACACCACAACAATGTGCTGGTGTGGTGTGTGTTCCCTTTCAGAAGTGCTATAAACCAAGTATAAGTGTGTAGTGTATACACACACACACACACGCACACACACACACACACACACACACACACACAGTTTGTCCTGCTCGTCCTCCCCTGAACATGGACAGGTGACAGGACTGTGTGGTACGCCATGCTGGTCTGTGCCAAGCCAGACTCACAGGTGCCAGTCCAGGACACTCATACACCGTGAAGTCTCCGTCCTCGTTCTCTTCATCTGACGTTGTTCCAGAGTCAGGAATCTTGTGCTCACCTCTTTGTCTGAGAAAAGTCCAGCAAATTCAATTCAATTTATTTTTATATAGTGCCTTTTACAACAGTGTGTCTCAAAGTGCTTGTAAGAAAGGCTGTGACTGGTTATATTGTGCTGCTCAGTAGACATTTTAATTTAAACAGACCTGAACAGCTGGGTGTTACAATGCAGCTATTTCACTTAAATCTTTTTGTCAAACAGCGATCACGGTCAAGACTGTCACTAGAAATTCTGGGCCACCTGACAAAACGTTACCTTGGACCCCTGACAACCTCCCCTGTGTACCCCCCAACTGTTATGTTACAAACAAATTGCCATCCATCCATTCACTATACTGCTTTATCCAATTCAGGGTTGTGGGAAGCCTGGAGCCCATCCCAGGAGGCACAGGGCAGGAGACACCCAGAGCAGGGGACACCCAGGGCAGGGAACAACCAGGGCAGGGGACACCCAGGGCAGGGCGCTAACCCACCACAGGTAAGCAATACAAAATATTTCTTTTTCAGACTGCAGAGGCTGCAGCCCTGATGTCGTGTAGACAGCTAAAATCAGCAACCTGACTAAGCCTCACCACTTCTTTCATATTGTTGGTATTTAACTCAACAGTAGGGATGTGATTACCGAATACTGATTACCGATTACTGATTACCGATTACTGATTATCGATTACTGATTACCGATTACTGATTACCGATTACTGATTCCAAAGTAATCGTTACTGCAGTACGGAGACACTATTCGTTTCGTACCTTTTTAAAATATGCTTTTAGTATTTTAAATAAGTCATTAATTTGTGTAACACCTCTTAAAATGTAAAAGCAATGTTCACACAAAAACACTTCCTCACCTGCATGCAAACCCGTGCTTATGAACTGACATACATGGCGGTTTGCACACGCATACTTGAATACATGCACTACCCTGCCATTCATTTAAAATTAAATTATGTTCAATATTTTGTGGTATGTCTGACAAAGAATTTTGATTACAAGATTAATTTTTGCAATACCTATTGTGTCTCTAAAATAATTAAACATGCACTTTAAAAACGCCATCAGTACAATACCGGTACACATTTCCTTTTCATAGACATGCAGCACCATGTACTGCTCAACTCATTTCAGTCACGGGAGAACAGCTCCCAAATGTGATGTATCACGTTCATGCTACAAGCTCTTTCTATATGAAGCATATTTTCGGCTGTGTACATGTACAGTATACATCAAGTAATTCAGCAATACGCAAGCCAGCTTTAAATATGTTCTGCTTTTACAACATGGAAGGATTCATCACAATGAATCCATTTCTGTGGTGGGTGCATTGACCACACTAATATTGTTAACTGTTAGATAGTTGTACAGTTTTGTTGTCAGTCAGTCATCGTCTATACCGCTTTATCCTGTGAAGGGTCACAGGAAGCCTGCAGCCCAACCCAGGATACATAGGGTGCAGGGGACACCCAGGGCAGGGTGCCAACCCACCACAGAGCACACACACACCCAAGCACAAACTGTGGGAAATTTGGAGACACCAATCAACCTAATCCACATGTCTTTAGACTGAGGGAGGAAACCAGAGAACACCCACCAAGCACAGGGAGAACATGCAAACTCCATGCACACAGACCCAGGGCAGGAATCGAACCCCAGGCCTGGAGGTGTGAGGCAACAGTGCCCACCACCACGCCACCGTACCACCGATCATTTTGTTATTTTTATTAATTTTTATATATCCAAGGGCCCCTGTGAAGTGCTGGGCCGCCTGAATCTGTGAGGGTACCCATGCCCCTAGAACACCCCTGACCACTGTTATTAAATGCTAATACATTATTGATAATATTAAACAAGATCAGCTACCAGAAAACACCAGATAACTTTACAGGAATAAGAGGTTATCAAACCAAGACACTGGGAAGGAAAAAACTAAATCAGCACATTTTCTGTTTATAGCAATTTTGGAGAAAAAAATGCTGAGTAAAGTGTGATGGAGCTTACCTCTCCAGGGACAACATCTGCTGCTTCTGATGCTGATAGTGGAACATCTGGGCACTCTGGACCAGCTTCTTGTCCCCTGTCTGTACCAGGAGCATCAAAAAGACAGGCGGCATCTTCACCATTTGTCAGTTAATCAGTTTAAATGTCATCCTGTTCCCCGTTGTCATGGTTACTTTTAAAGATTGCCCTTTCTGTTTGCCGGAGACCTTCACGGTCCCCCCAAAACCTCACTACAGCAGACTGAAGTGTCACTTACTGATGTACTGTCAAAAGCATGGGGCCCCATCACACGAAACGCTGGATAATCCACCTTCTGAGCAAGACGAGCTCCCTGTCGCAACCTGCATTGCAGGAAGAGCGGAAAGCTGGTTGAGAACATTTTTACTGCACCTAGTGTCAGCTTTGCAGCATCTGTTAATGTTGACTGCCCTGAAGACCCAGTGCAACAGAAAACTTAGCAGTGTACAATTACCAAGAAGTACTTTAAAACACTGAGACAGAAAAAACATACATATTCAACTGTACAAATATTCAAAAGTAAAGGAACACTACTGCACTCCCAGATGCCAACATACTGCAAATATTCATAACAAAACCCTCAGGAAAATACTTAAGTTGAAGACACCTGCTTTATTGGACCAAGCCTTCAAAACAGGAATACTAAGGCTCAAAACCCAACTTAATTAATAAAATGCAATAAAAGAAGGAATAAGAACAGTACCTGATCCAACAGACAGCAGCCATCGCTAAAGCTACAGTCCCCAGGAGGATAAACACTGAAGTCATCACTGCAAACAAAACAGCCAAGAAAGGACACAAGATGAGAACATGTGTAAAACAAAGAAGGATGCAAGTGTGCTGATACAAGTCTGTGGATACAAGCCATACTCCTGAGCTGTCTGAAAATAGCAGCCAATTTTCCACGTGTGAAACACACACGCCTGTTTGTGCTGTAATGTAACAGCTAACGGTGAGTAACCGTACGGCTGCCTGTTCCGAACTTTGCTGTAGTTGCATGTAAATAACCTCTGTTTAGCCTTGGTTACTGTTGCACTTGTGAAGGGATCTAAACTTTCCGCTGTCTGCTGTGTTTAACACCACATTATAGGGGCTAAACTGGGTGTTTAAACACAGTTGTATTTATCACTTCAAATTTGCTCTGCTCACAATGTGGAAAAGTTTCCTACAGAATGTTCTGGAAGGTCAATGCGCTTCCACTCCTGTGGCTCTGTAGCATAGAGCTGCAGACATGGACCCAGCGCTGCTGTAACCCTGCCTGTGTGAACATTGCCAGAGGACGGGAGTCCTGCCGGGGGTCATTTGGAGCCTGGGGACCAGGGGGGACGTACCACAGGCTGAAGCCTTGGCTAGGGTACAAGCTGGGCTTTTGGCTACCTCTATGGACAAGAGGAAAGCTGCAGAGAAACATGTGGCAGAGCGATGGATGTGGCCTGGGACAGCAGTTACCATAGCAGCATAAAAATTACAATGCATCCATGTAGCCTATAAAACATATCTTTGTGTATCTAAAAAGTGGAATTTTGCGAATGTTTGTTGATGCTTCATTTGGTATGACAAGTGAGGTGTACTAATGCCACTGAGAAGAAACGTCAGGCTTATTACACTTCCCTGAAACACAGCATTAGCATTGTTAGTCGTACACGTCAGTATTTAAACAGAGGTAGCATCTGAGCTGGAGTAATGCGATTACATGTGCTATTTAGCTGCCCGAGAGCCTCAGCCATAGGCAGCAATGTCGTCTCCTCATGGTGGGTCTTCCAACCAGATCTCTAACGTCATTTTATTTCAGAGACAGTTATTGAAGTCACCTGACCACAGATTTCATTAAGGTTTCTCACAGTTGCCTTGCAAATCATTTTAAGACAATGCACTGAACAAATGGATCGGTTCGCTCTGGAGACTCGTGTAGCGCTCTATAGCGTTTCAGCAAACGAGGTGTAAACTGAGACTAAACCAAATGCATATGAACTTGTAATTTCACAATTTTCATTAAGTACCAAATACTATTTTCCAAAGGCCAGTCCTGAAGAGACTGTTCTCTTGACAAGCGTTTTTCAGGAACCCTAAGTGTTGTTACCATGTTCATTACAAAAAGGTTAAAAGCAGTAAAGTTAACCCGTATTAAAAGTTTAACTTTTTGGTTTGACAATTTCTTGAGTATAAATACTTTTGTTCAATAATTATTTTATCATTCCAGTACATCCTGTGACTTATAACTGTACTGGAATGATGTGTGCCACCCTGCAGGACCAAAAAGAAAACCTAGGTGGGAAACTTCTGATTACAGGTTCATTAGGGTCCACCAAACCTTCCAGTGGACCAGCACCAGTGCCAAACAGGTGCTGCTGTGGGCCCACCTTCACTCTCCCTTACATACCGGTCAGGACTTTCTTCCTGGGGGGGTAGGGAGCTGCCATGGGCTCTCTCCACGCAGCAGGCTGTGATGGACTCTGAAGGGCTGAGGTAGTAGAGGGTTCGGGTCCCGGATGGTCTGTAGGCACAGTGGCAGTACTGCTCTGTTTCTGTTCTTCTGGTTCTGCTTTAAGAACATCCTGAGATAAAGGTGCTGCTGAGGACAAACATCGACAGCCAGACAACGTTCATTATTTATGTAACCGTATGTTGGTCTACAAACACACAAGACATAGAGGAATGTTAACGTTTTCCTGTAATAAAGCTAGGTACGATACCAAGGTCTCTACTGAGCTGTCAGTGTTACACCAGCATCTACAGTGTGTCACACAGCCATAGATTAAAAGTTTCATGACATTATCAGCATAGCAAAGCTTTTCAAATAACAGTGTACGATATACGGATGTACAGAACGTGGCTACATGCTGTCGTTGAGTAAGAAAAATAACAAGGTCTTTTTCAAACTAATTTATTTACCAGTTCATTAATTTTGATTTGTCACCAAATACTAACAGTTTTCATAAAGATGGCCCCCATTAAAAAGAATGTATGATGTATACTACACTGATATATAATACTGTGTTCTGAAAGACAACTTTGACAAACCTCGTTTTTTATTCCGCGTATGGATTTCAGTATTTTCAGCAGGTAGTCAAGTTTGCTCATTAAGCCTTTATATGTAAAACATCCAACACGCGTGTAAAAACTACACTCTGAAATGACCAACACGTGTAAAAACTACACTCTGAAATGACCAAATCTTTTCAACTCTCAATTTAATAAAAAACTGATTACTTTTTGCTTTGTCTCATTTTAATTAACTGAAATGATTCATAATTTAGCTTTATTTAACTCTTAGCATAAAAAGGATTCCAATCTTACCTGACTGTCTGACTTCTGATGTTTGTTGTTTGGCAATGATAGAGGACAGGAAGTCAATTTCTTCATCCAAATCAGGAAGATTGGTCACTTTACCTGAAAATAAAATTAAATACAAGTGACTGAACGGTATATTTGTGAAACTTGCTGCTGAAACAATTTTCTGTAACTGTACTCATGCTATTAACCAAGCTAAATCGATAGGAAAGGCTAAGTCAACATTTCGTGATTCACTGAACACATGGCACTAGCACAGACTAGTGTGCTCCAGCAGGTTTTTGTGATTCTGCTTTTACTCACACAACAGTGACACACTGTGTGTGTAAATGGTGTTTTAGGATCAAAAGAGGCCTCTACATAGCAACTGTGGACTGGGACCACATGAGAATGGCTCAGGGGACATGATCCAGAGGGATCAGAACGGAGGAACACCCCTGTCCAGAGCTGGTTCTGACCAGTTTGGTGCCCTAGGTAAGATTTTAGCTGGTGCGTCTTATATTTTTCTTCTTCCTTTATTTGGGGTGCCACAGGAGCCCCTATGGACAGACGGCGCCCATAGAATTTGTCTATATGGCCTATGCCATATATGGCCTAGGGCTGGCTCTGATCCGAAGTTCAATTCAATTCAATTTATTTTTATACAGCAGTTTTCACAAGCTACCTCAAAGCACTTTACAGAAGGAAATTACAGATATTACAGAATTAACAGCAGGTGGATGAATGAAGTTAAAAATGAAGCCAGATAACAACAGAGGAGAGGAACCAAAAACTCCACAGTGTGGAGAAAAAAAAAACCTCTGGGGGCCCAAGGCTGACTGGCTGCCCAGCCCCTCATGGGCATGCTAACATTACAGAATACAGAGTTAATAAAGGAGATTATAATTATCAATGTTAACAGTGCTATACAATCCTTTTGTGCTTCACATATAGGAGTTGCGCTTTATAGGCTTATGGCATCCCTTGGGGAAAAGCCCCATCTGGGGGGTACACTGGGTGTGAGCAACTCCAAAAGGCATCCCGCTCACACGGTGCCCAGTTGGGTAAAGGGTAGATATATGGGCAGAGAAGGATTGCAGAGAGGGGTTAATACATAATAGAAACACTGGCATTCGTATATCCAAATATCACAGGTACATTGGCATGTAGAACAGTGCCTGCAGTGTTAATTACAGTGAGCTTTGGAGACTGTTGCTAAATAAAAGAAGTAGGTTTTCAGTCAAGATTTAAAGACTAAAACTGATTTGGCATCCCATGTGTTGCCAGGCAGATTATTTGACAGACTAGGGGCTCTGTAACTAAAAGCTGTAGCCCCAGTACTTTTATGTATGCGTGGAACACAAAGAAGGCCTGCATTCTGGGATTGGAGGGAATGATTTGGAGTATATCGCCATTAAAAATACTGGTGCTTGACCTTTCAGTGCCTTACATGTTAACAGCAGAACTTTGAAATCAGTCCTGTACCTAACAGGAAGCCAGTGGAGTGAGGACAGTACAAAAATTATACATTCTGCTCCCAGTAATAACTATACAGAGCATATAAAATGCAGCTGCTAATGTGTTTAATGTGCTTCCAGAGGGTAAAGCGCTGCAGTAATCTAACCGACTATAAAAAAACACGCACAATTTTGTTTGATAGCAAATAATTGCTCATTTGCAAATAGACTTAAAAATTAATTAGACTTTTACAGTGTGATTGTTTATATCTTATGATTAATCTCAAGAAATAAATGCATCAATTAACAGAAAAAATAGCAAAAGATGAGTGGAAGTGGTTTTGATAAGATAAGATAAGATGAACCTTTATTCATCCCACACTGGGGAAATTTCTGTGTTACAGCAGCAAAGAAAGAATGCAAAGAATATGTAAGGAAAATAAAAAAATATATCAAAGGTTACTGAGGTACGAGTGATAGTTTAAGGGCCTGTAAATGGATAAGAAGACTGCCAGCACGTGTGATACCAAACACCAGAACACGCTCATATACTCACCAGAGCAGCTCCTTCCACATGCCGCAATTTTACAGATTTTATACAAATAATATAAAAATTATATATCACCCCAGCAGCTGTATTATACAACCACAATAGAATTCAAATTTCTTTTCCAAGCATTCTACTCCAACAAAATATTTTCTAAATTAAACATCATTATCAAAAGTTCATTAACAAATTAATCATGAATGCACAGAACAAGTCTTAATCTTAAAAACAGCTAGACACCCTACCAGGAAGAACCTGAAGTTCTTGAATTTTACATTATATATACAAGACTTAAAAAGTCTCCGCAGGTGAACCTGTGAAAGGATCATTACCGGTGGGGGTGTGTGGGGGGGAGGGGCACTT
>JABJVR010002720.1:0-16932 GCA_025773905.1 Chitala chitala
CTCTCTCTCTCTCTCTCTCTCTCTCTCTCTCTCTCTCTCTCTCTCTCTCTCTCTCTCTCTCTCTCTCTCTCTCTCGGAAGTAACAACAAACCTAATTCTGGCTGTGACCTTGAGCTCAGTATAGTACATTTAATAAATTCATATCCTCACAAAACTGCCGTAATGTAAGGAAATCACGGCAGTATGTTGAGCAGCAGGGGAGCTGGTAACTTTTCTTCCACAAACACACTCATATTCGCTGGTAACGAACGCAATATGAGAGTGTTTGTGGAGCCAAAGCAATTCAACCTACACATTCGACAGGTACACAGTAATAATTATTGTTGTTGCTATTTTTATTATTTCTATTTATGTATTTATTTTTGATCTATGCCAGCTACACTCGCTGTTGCAGGCTTGAGATGTCCAGTTCATTAAAGGTCCCTATAAAATGAACACATCCAGACGAACTGTAAAGTGCATTTACATGGGCCTTGGGATGGTTATTTATAGCGCCGCTCGCCGTGAAGCGACGGTCTCGTCACCGTTTGAAAGAGGTGCACTTTGCAGAAAGAAGCGCTTTACCGCAGCCCCGTCACATGTGGTATGAATCTAATGACACACAGGAAAAGCGTCCCATTATAAAGGAAAGCGAGCGAACGGAGCCAAAACCAAGAAGTCGAAAATGGTGAAGACTTGTGCACTGATCGTGGTACTGGAAGGTTAGATAACGGATCTTAGTAAGTCAATTTAATTCTACAACAGCAATATCGGTCCAAACTAAATTAATAATTTTTTATTATTATTACTGTAAGCTTGGCAGTTTTGTAATTCTACGTTAGCTATTAAAAGTAATACACATTGTAACAACTCGCACCGCGGTAAACTACCTATAAATCTTTTTATTTATTTATTTATTTATTTTGAAAGCACACTTGAAGGTTAACTTTACAACTTTACAGAGAAACTATTACGAACATATATATTCACAGGTGCCGTTATTTAAAATATTATGTTTAAGGATCATACACAGTTGTGGTCTTCCTGCTTGTCTGCCTATCAGTACCATTTCCTATGTGTCGCACCGCTGTGATCAAGAGAGCGCTTCTCAATAGGACACTTAAGCGGCGTGTAGACGCAGCTGTTGTACCAAATGTTCCCATCCTCTGTGTTGTGTTAAGTGCAAGGTGCAATTTTGTCTGCTAGAGGCGATCAGACATGTAAAGTGGATTTAATCAGAGATATCGTGAAAACTGTGCTGTGGTTAAGGCTGAAACACAACACGCTGCGAAAGCGCCTTTTTCACTCGCGATTTGAATTCGGATTTCTCTTTGCAATAACTTTTTTAGTTTTTAAGTAAAATAGGCTTATGTGTCGCGGAAGTAGAGATATATAGGTAAGTAAACACTGGATAATTATTGTTTTGTTTGCTCAATATATGTTATGTAGCTCTGTTCAAAGCTTATGAACAAAATAAAACGACAGCTATGTTATCGGTTGTCTTTAAGGGAATACAATTAGGTTAATTTAAAAATTTTTTCAGACAAAATATGACATGAGCCTGACACTTCAAAAATATCGAAATGATTATGTGTCAACCTTGAATAACACGAGAAAGTACACATTCCAGGGATAGATTTAGTCATTTTTTATGCGATGAGTAACTTATATTTGGGGGTGTACTTGTTTTTGGCTGCCGTTATACGTGAGTGAAACGCTCTTGTATTCTCACTGTGTGTAACCAGAGTAAACAGGGCTGAAGATGAACTGTCTCATCCCTGACCTTGCAGCCCAGTGAATTCTGTTTGGTATATAAATGGCGAGTGTACGTGCCAGGCCACAAGTGTGTTATCGGGCCAGTACAACTAGTGCAAGTACAGCATCTTGTAGACTACAAGAACCAATAAAAACACCACATTCAATTTTGATACAGGACAGTCTCTATCACTTTGATTGTGGTTTAAGGAAATGGTTGTAATTATTTTATCTTGTCTGTGTATATTGTTACAGCAGGGACACAGTTGAAGCTATGGAGGGTATCTTCTTTGAAGTGAGGCCAAAATCTGACTGTGACAAGGAGGGTGTCAGCAGGCAAGTGCCCAATGGCACCTCCGGAGGGAATCTGCTACCTGTAACACACATTGGACCAGAAAGTCAAGAAGAGGTCGTGTACAGGCTTTACCTGGTGGGCTCACTCCCAGTTCACCCTCTCACAACCATGGCCATGTTGCCATGGATAGTAGCAGAGATCCGCAGACCCAGGGACCACGAGAAAGATGGAGGCAGGGGAAGCGCTAGGACCTCTATCCTCAGGCACCAGGCAGTGTGCCTCCGGATCACAACCTCCTCCGTACGCTGCTCCCTGGACATGGGCCCTGGCAGGCCTTGGGACCCACTACACCACACACTGTTGTTTGAGCACCTACCACACCACATCCACAAGTTGATCCACAACAGTCAGGAGCCGAGCTACTTCGGCTGCCTGATCCGAGACCAGTCTGTCAGCACCTGCTACGTGTTTCGCTGTGAAGACCACTTGAAGGTGAGCGTGGAAGGAAATGGTGGGAAGGTCGTGACACAGGAACATGCCAATGTAAACAACATGACATATACCGCTACATACAAATGTGGGCAATAAATATGGGTTAGTGTGGATTATTCCTTAGACAAATTAACGTAATTTTTATATTCATGGTAAAATTTTCATATAAAACTGGACTAGGTTGGCTTTAAGTGAGTTGCCTCTAATTTCAACATCAGGAATGCACAGAATAGATGTTTTCTCCAGGTAAAACAGGATTTAGGTGTGGGCTGTGGAGTTTGAACCGCAACCCTCTCCTCAAAAAGCACCCACAAAGCAGTCCATATCACACACTCAGCTCTCAGAACTAGCCACAAAGTGATCCTATTTCTCAACTGAAGAGTGGGGGAGGGCTAGAGAGGATTTGGGGAGATGTGATTGAGAATAGAGACCAGTAAACTAGGTATGGTTGCAGGAATTCACTGACTCCCAGAGTAAAGGTCATTGGTGAGTTTCTCTATCATTTGTGTGGCTATAAAAAGCAGGCTATGGCTCTAAGCGTGACCTCACCAGCATTTGTTTTGATATCCAGCTGTGTGATACACGATATGGCGATACAGTGTTGGCCTCTCATGTTGCTATGAAGGACATGCTGCCCGCTTGTACAAGGAATGCCTGACTGAGAAGCCAGCTGGGCCAACAGATCAACTCCTAGTATGGTGAGGTAGGCCTGGAAGTCACAGGGGAGATTGCAGTATGGGAGTTCCACTTTCTGTGCAACCCGCATTGCTGAAAAGAAAAAGCACCTCCGTTACAGGCCTGAAACATCTAAGCAGGCTTCATATCAGAACCTCACAGACTATCAATAACAACATTTTCTTTGTGCCCCACTTAACTGTCAAGCTCTGCTGCCCTCTCTGACACTTCCGTAAGAACCCACTGCAGCTGTGGCCAGCCTAGAACAATCTCTGCTTAATTACTGAAAGATAATGGTTTCATATCTCAAATATTTTCCAGGCTTTTCACATGTTGTTCTTTTGAATGTTTTTGTTTCCACTTGAGCTTAGCTAGTCATGCAAGTTGAAGTCATACAGTCAGAAATGTACAATAACTTGTACATAAATAATTATATATTTATAATCTGGCATTTATGATTATTGTGTTTATTCATGTTGCTTAAATTTATTTTGGGCCTACTTGTAGCACATCAAGAAGTGGAATACAGGCAGCTGCAAAGCAGCAGCTCATTCGCTTCCTCTTCTAATATGGGTACTACATAATAAAAGGTGACAGAGATGTGTTGGATTTTAATGCAGGGTTTTGTCTGCAGTTTTTCAAACAGGATATAAATTCTTGGTTGTCATAGATACTGTTTCCTGTGGCTTTCTGTCAGTCATTGCAGTCGCTTTTACTGGAACACCAGAACTGTATTACTTGTTATGAGGTCCTGAGTCATCAGTGCTTCAGTGACCATACATGAAGCTGCCAGTGTGTATCCATGTGTGTTTTCAGGTGTAGAACTAACCTGCTATACCCCTAGCTGCTGAAGAACAAATAAGCGCACACTAAAAATTAATTCACGGTCTGTTTCGCTATTTATCAATGCACAAGCTCCTGTGGCTGGCTGTACTTTTTCGGGTCACTCTTTGAAGTCTCTTTGTCACCTGGCCTTTAGACTCACACTGCCATGTGACATGCTTTTTGTTCAGAGGCAGCCCTGGTGCTCTGCTGCCTTTGGCCTCCTTTGATGTCGGGTGTGGACCGTGCAGTGGGAATACATATCTAGTATGATGGCTGAACATGTGCCGACAGTTTATCTTACTGGCACCAGGCACTGACCCAAGGCATGTGGTGGATTTCACAAATTTGTACTAAATAAAGAGAAATTAAATGTTATGTCCATACATACTGACATGGTTGAATAGCTTTCCTCAAAGGTTTCCTGAACTTAGATATTAGTACAAAAAATTTTTACCAATTTACCCTCTGAACAACTGTGTTATAATAAGGGTAATCTGTCTAATTAGATTGATGCTATAGTACATTACAACAAGAATGGGAGTTTAATTCATGGGAGTTTAATAAAAGACTATCAAAACTGCTAAAATTGTTGAACTTGATAATTCGTGTATTATTTTATGGGTGATAGGAGAATCACATAAAAATGATTTTTAAAAACATGATTAAATGTCAGAAACCTGTAAATATTAAAGGCAAAATATTTACAGTATTTTGTAAACATTATGTACAGTATTTAGGAATTTGTATACACCAATCATCCATAACATTATGACCACTGATAGGTTTAGTGAATAACAGTGATTATTTTGTTACAGTAGTACCTGGTAGTGGGTGGGATATACTAAGCAGAAAGTGAGCGTTTTCTCCCCTGCAGTTGATGTGTTGGAAGCAGAAAAAATGGTTAAATGTCTGAGCGACTTTGACAAGGGCCAAATTGTGATGGCTAGACGAATGGGTCAGAGCAACTTCTAGCTCTGGTGGGACCAGTCTGTAGTCTCAAGAACTACCAAAAGTGCTCCAAGGAAAGGAAACCATTGAACCAGCGACAGGGTCATGGGCGGCCAAGGCTCATTGTTTGATGCACATGGAGAGTGAAGGCTGGCCTGTGTAGTCCCATTGGACTTGAGGAGCTCCTGTAGCTCAAATTGCTGAAAACGTTAATGCTGGTGTCAGGGCCAGAGGCACCAAGTTTCCAGTATAAACCCAAATGCTTTTCAGAGATTTAATGAACACTGCTGGCAGGAGAATACAGTACAGTGACCCAAGGAGTTGTGATCTTAGGTACAAAAACCTTTTCAAAAGTCTCACAGTGAAGAGAGAACCTGGCCTGGTAAGTCTGATGACAATAGGGAAGGCTTGACTTGAACCACCAACAACCAGGCAAGGAGTGAGGGCACAGGCACTTCCATACATACTGGGCACAAATAGCAGACAACCAGGCAAGGAGTGAGGGCACAGGCACTTCCTTAAATGCTTAGCTTGATAAGAGAACTGGGTACAGGTGAGCAGGAATAGTGAGACACCAGGGAAGGGGAAGGGCAAAACCTGGACTGGAGCATTGTGGAGTAGGGACAAAACAGGGAAGGGTCTAGGCAGCAGAGGTGCTGGGCTGGACTGTTACAGCTGGTTGTGATAGAAGGGTGTTAGAACATACAGTGCTTCAAAGTTTGTTGCGTATAGGGCTGCATAGCGGCAGACTGGTTACGGTGCCCATGCTGACTTGTGTTCACTGCCAAAAGTGCTTACAATGGGCGAGGGAGCATCAGAACTGGACCACAGAGCAATGGAACAAGGTGGTCCGGTTTGATGTATCATGTTTTCTTTTACATGTGGATGGCTGAGTGTGTGTGCGTGTCACTTACCTGGGGAAGAAGGCAGGCCAGCAGAGAGAATGTGATGCTTTGGTTAATGTGCTGCTAGAAAATCTTAGGTTCAGCCATTAATGTGGATATTACTTTGACATGCACCACCTACCTAAACATTGTTGCTGACCAAGTTCACCCCTTTAGTGGCCTGGTGGCTCAGTGGGTAGAACATCGGGGTGGATGCAGAAGGTTCCTGGTTCAAATCCCAGCCTGGTCACCAGGTGTCCTTGAGCAAGACACCCAGCGCTAGCTCATTGTAACCTGCGTGTGAAATGTAAATTGCTTTGGATAAAAGCGCCTGCCAAATGGATAAAATGTAATGAAACAGTATTCCCTGATGGCAGTGGCCTCTTTCAGCAGGATAATGTGCCCTGCCACACTACAAAAGTTTTACAAGAATGGTTTGAGGACCACAATGAGTTTGAAGTGTTTACTTGGCTTCCAAATTCTCCAGATTTTAATCTAATTGAGCATCTGAGGAATGTACTGGAAAAACAAGTCAGATCCATGGAGGCCCCACCTTGCAATTTACAGGACTTAAAGGATCTGGTACTTGCAGCTTGGTACCAGATACAACAGCATACCTTCAGAGGTCTAGTGGAGTCCATGGCTTGATGGGTCAAGAGTGTTTTGGCAGCAAAAGGGGGGCCTACTCAATACTAAGCAAGTGGTGATAATGTTATAGTTGATTGGGGTATGCACCTTGAACTTTGTCTAATAGATAAGTTACTCAAATTTGAAATGTTCATTGCCTTCTTTGGACATACTTTTGTTTTTATTGCTGGAGAGAGGTCTAATTACAAGCAACTGATTGAACCAGGAAGGCCATTGCTTACAATTAATTATTTATCAGTGCCCTCAAACATGGAGAGTCCAGTATTGTAGGCTACTTAAATTCATGAATTAGGGAACGCTACTTGTCACTATCATTTAAAGAGAGCTTTATGTGATGTAATCAGTTTAGATGAAGATTTATAATTAAATTGGTCAGTAAACTTGTACTTGCATTTATAAAAAGGAGTTTACATAATTTGACGATAATTAAAATGGAGTATATAAATAGTGCAATATATTTTACGTGTATTAGCGCTTGTAGTTAAGAAAACCCCATTACTGAAATATTTATAAAAAGAAAACGTGCTTCAATGAACAGATCTAAAAGAGGAAAAGTTGCAGAAAACTCCCTTTTCAATAGAACCTTATATTACTGTGCTACTCTTCTTTTGCAGAGTTGTAAATACCCGGTAAAGACATGACTAAGTCACATACCTGGAAATCCATCCATCCATTATCTTAACTGCTTATTCCTGGTGAGGGTTGCAGGGAAGCCTGGAGCCCATCCCAGAGCACATGGGGCACAGGACAGGGCACCAACCTACCACAGGGCACACACACACACAATTTGGACAGATCAATTAACCTAACCTACATGTCTTTGGACTGTGGGAGGAAACTGGAGCGCCCGGAGAAAACCCACCAAGCACAGGGAGAACATGCAAACTCCATACACACAGACCCAAGGCGGAGATTGAGCTCCAGGCCCAGAGGTGCAAGGCAATAGTGCTAACCACCACACCACTGCGCCGCCCATACCTGGAAATATACTAGCATATTATTATTATTCACCGTACCAAATTACGTTCAACCCGAACCTTTAGTAAATGGTTTAAAAAGTCGGTCATATAGCCACTAATGAACTTTCATTACAAAAATTTATTCAATAAATTTTTTAATATCTTATATTTTTGCTGCGTGATACGTCTTGTTTTTGCCACTAGGTGGCATCTTTTGTAAATGTTTCAATACAGCAACGATCTTGCATTAATATCATGAAACAAATTAGTAATTGCGTAGCGGTATAAAAATACTTGTAATGTAACATTTTAAATACGACTGAATACATTAAATCATTATAAAACACCTTCGATACTGATATCACGATTTCCTCGAACAAAGATAAAATAATTTCATATTTCAACTTTCTAAAAAGTTTTGCATTTTTTTTCCACCAAGCGCAAATAAGTGAATGCTCAACGATGTTAATTTAACCGAAAGCGACGGAAACTCAAGGAAAAGAGCTTCTGCTCTGGAGTATTGACTGTCAGGAAATAGCCGGGTCGTTTACATTGTTTACAGCTCCAGCGCACAGTGCAGATAAAGCCTTACATTAATAATCTATTCAACACGCGCTTCTTCTCGAGACCCACTCGCTGGTGCTCTCGCGACTGATCGGGTCGGGAGTCGCTTCTCCCTCTCTGTTCAGCAATTGGAGCGTTTTCAGCCCATGTTGTGTCGCTATTGGGCTCAGCGGCGCAGCGCGAGGCACCGACGGTTAGAGGAAGAGAGTCACGTTCCCATTGGAAGCGGCCAAGGGAAGCGCGAGCTGTACATGAAGTTGCGGGAAAGTTAGTGGCCGCTGTAATGAAATCACGGCTGCAAAAATTCAACTTGCTGAAACGAGATGCTAGAAAAGACCACCACGGAGTAAGTAGCCGCGTGAATACGAGTTATGGTTGTTGTGTGTTGTTATAATTAGAAGTCAAACGAGTGGCTGCTACTTCCTTTTACCTTGGCACCGAGCAACCGAGTATACTATAAGGTAATTAACCCTTAGGTGCAGAAGTAGATAAAAAATTTTGAAAGATATTGTGTGGGCCAGGTAGAGGTGATCACACACTGAGGTAGGACCGTATGTCCGAAACGTTTGTGTTTATTTAATCACCCATATAAAAAATTCTTGGTATAGCGAGTACTGTCCTTTTTCTTTTTTGATAAAAAAGGTATTGTGTGCCCTGGTGGTTTGTCTTGTAGATGGTTTCTATTCAGCAGAGGGTAGTCTGCAGGTAGCTAAGAAATTATTTAGTAAACGAACCCCAGTAATTGACTGTATATTAGTCGTCACAATGGGCTTCCTGACAGGATGTTATTAAGGCTTTTGGAGTAAATGCTTGACTTACTGTACTGTCTTATACGTTTTTAGAGGGGTGAAGTTTGTTTTGTCTTTGCACGCGTATTGTCTCGAAATGACTGACGTCTAGTGTTAAGGAGAGTTACGTGGAAATCCGATGCAGTGCTTTTGTCACATGTATGTCAATTGGAGCGACCACATAATAATTGGAGGTTATTTAAATATTCATACATTTTATGTACTTATGGACAAAATGTCAAGCTAGGTCGGTTAACTAAGGAGTCTGTAGGGTTTCAAACAATTAGCCAGCATGTGTTTACTTACGCGGGACACAGGTGATTTTATTGGGTTGGCGATCCAAGATGAAGGCATTGGCAAGCGAATAAGGATGGTCTCATATCACGGTAGTCTGAATGGTAACTGCAATGTGCAAAAATTTGAAAAATGTGTCCATTATCCGATGTAAATTGTGGCTGTTATTCATATTTTTTCATTAATTGTATGTAGAATCAGATATAAAATTACATTTTTTGGTAGAAACTGGAAATTTTGTTTACAGTGGTCGTAGCAGTCCCAAAATAGTGGTTTTGTCATAGTTTGCTATATATATTTTACTGCTTTGTTTTTTGCACAGTGTGGACCAGAGTGAGTCAGTCTCTGGTGGTATTCACTTTAAATAGCTTCTTGTACAATTAAATTTGCAACCCCTAACTTTGCAATGAAATGTGCTGATTTACACAAGGACAGCAAGAGCAGACAATTGTTGATTTGTCGTCATCATCATTCGTGAGCAAATGTTGCCATGGACTGGTCTCCCATTCAGGTTTTTACCCAGTTCTGTTCATTGGGTTTCTTGAAATGGATTTCCTGGGCGTTCCTCAAATAGGATAAGCACTTTAGGGCAATAAGAAAACTCAGATACAGTTTCTCATTGGTTCTTGCTTAAGGCTTTGTGGTATATTTTGCTGAGGGGTGCCGAGCTCTTATAATGGCCACCTAATTATGATGGGCTTCAACAAATATACTTTCAAAAATTTGAGACATAGATATGTAAGAAACAGTACCTGGGAAAGCTTACCTCCATCCTTTTTTTTAACCAGTCAGAGTTGCATATCACAGTTACACAATAACTCAGTATGTTATCTTTAAGCAGTTTCTCAAAACAAGGTAGAACTTAATTTTGAGGACTTTTTTTTTGAGCTGGTCCTCAGTGTAAAGTAAGTAAGTAAAGTAATATCCATAGGGAATAACATAGTCATATAAGGGACAGGATTTTTAGATGGTAAATATCAGAAGGTGTTGGATAGTGAATGTGAGGTGCATTGGCCCTGTTCTCAGTTAAATTTTAAGCAGTGATTAATAGTGTGGTGGCACCAGCGGTTTGATAATGTGTTGTAACTTGATTATGACTTGAGGGTGTTATCTTGGAGAACAGGTGTGCATAGAGATGCAGGTGGGATGGGAGAATGACACAGCGTACCATACTGCACCATTCTAGTTTCGCAGTGGCATAGTTTTAATTTCAAAACTGGGGGTGGGGGCACATTACCTAAGGCATTGGATGCATTATATGATTGAAGTAATGAATGGTGAGAGGGGGTGAAAAATTACTCCCATCCAAAAGTTGGAGGGACATGTACACCCCCACCTCCCCAGATCTGTGCATGTGGGTGCACAGAGCCCTCAAGTGCGGTAGAGGCCACGTGCAGGTTACTCACTGTGTGATGTTTACACTCTGTCTTCCTCTCTCCTCTTATTATGTATCATAACTTTTGTTTGCGGTGCTGTGTGTGTTTGAACAGAAGGCAGTGGTAAGTTTTGTGTGGAGGTTTTCTGTCAGTGTCTCCACTCATTTGAAAAGGAAGGCCCACAAACGAGATGTTACTTCTGCTTCCCTCCGACTAGCTGTAGCGTGTTTTCTACTGGCACGACAAGTGTTCTGTAAACGGAAACTTCCACATGCTCAAGGGCTGCTTAAATTTATTATAAACTTAACAGACCAAATGAAAATCAAGAAAACACAAGTGAGTGGAGTTCTGGATATATGCTGCTGGTAATGACAGTTAGACACTGTGTGTAAAAATTCTTCCACCAGCTAAATGCATACTCAAGACCTGAATTTCAGCTTAAAGAGTCTGAAACTGGTTATGTATTTGAATAGTGTGATAAGGTGAGAACCAAGGGCCATGTGAATCCTTTTCTCTCCATTTCTCTGTCTGCTGAGAAAGTGCAGTCAGATACCAAGAATCGGAGATAATGTCATGATCACATGCTATCATCATGTGACTGTCACTCCACCGGCTCCTTGTGCTACTGTAGTTTACAGCAGTAAGTGGAGTTTTCTTGGTCTGTTACTGATGAATGTTTAATGGAACCAAGAGTAGTCTACTCTTCTTTCTCTTGTAATCTCTCTGGAAGCAATATGGCCATATAACTTAGCTGCTGGGATAATTCTAATTCATATGGATGGATATATATATATTTGTAAAAAATATATATATAGTCATGTTCTCCTCAATAAATATATTTATTTTATTTTTTATTTTGTGTGTGTGTGTGTGTGTCTTCAAAAATACATATCGGTATTGTCTTTGACCAAAACTCAGCTTGGTTTTTTTTTTTTTTTTAATAGTTCAAAGCTGCCTATGTTCTTATATAACATGGTTAGAGTCTCGTCAGGAGTGACTCTACCTATGTTATATAAGAGAGTCAGGAGATAAACTACCAGCAGGAGGGCTAAGGAATATTGCAGGTAATTATAAAATGCTTTAAGATAGTTTAGCATTTTTTTTTACATAAACTGACTAATAACTGGGTTCACTTTACAATAATACTGTAAAGTGTTATGGTCTTACTATATTATGATTGAAGAAAATATGATGTTAGGTTTTTTGCACTCTGTTGTGCAGAAAACTAGATCTCAAAGGAGTATATGTTATACTTTATTAAATGTAAGTTTGAATTTCAGCAATGTAAACTTTTATTTTGACAGTTTTTTTCCAACATGTTTTTATAAATTTATCTTAAAATCTCAAAAATTATGTAGGTCCACATATAATGTGTACACACAATTATATTGCCAGAATATTATAAAATAATAGGCTATGCAGTATTAACTTCAGGTCAGTTTAAAATGCTCTTAAAAACAATATGGCACATTTGTGGAAAAACTACAAATACTGAAAGAGAAAATTAATATATTTAAAGTTTAGACAGATTCAAAGGGAAAATTAGGCTCTTAATTTGCATTACATTTATTGTGAGTTTATTATTCCAGGGTGGGGTCTGGAGTCTTGGTTTTGATTGGTAAGAAGAACTTGATTAAATATTTGCATGGCATTAAAGTGTAATCCCATCTGCAAGGTGAATCAGAGGTGAGTTTGGTGGCTCTAATTTCCTGGTATAGTTTATCGATTCAACATCTGAGACATCATACAAAAGTTAAAGCAAATGGTAACCAGAAAAACGAGGGGACAGGTGTGTGACTGGTGTCCAGAGGACCGCATCAGAAGCCCTGCCATCCATGTGCTGTCGGGACAGCAACTGATGAACAGGCAACTGATGTCAGTCACGGGCCAGACGGCAAGTTTACTGAGCGTACTCTGAAAGCAAAGTCACAGAAGTTGTATGTTCTCTCCAGACCACCCAAGACCATCAGGAGTTTACATTTAGACACCAGGACAGAGCTGCCTTTCTGAGTGTGGAACACACAGCTAGATCAAAACTACTAACAGTGCTTGCTAATTCAAGCCTGTAAAATCTCAAAGTCCATATAGTGCATCTGAAAAATTAGACATCAGCAGAAGTGAAAGATAGGTCTGTTAAAATGAATATAATATTTTGCCTAAATTTGCATGCTCATCTATTTGCACTGTTTGTACATAGTTGTGCTGTAAGTAAGAGTTGCATTTTTCTGCCTTGCCACTCTTTGGTTTTGTGCTACTAGCAGTTTGTGCTGTCAGTTGACAACAAACAGGCTGCAAACAACTTTGGAAATGTTCATCCTGTGTGTAGTATGGATTTTAAAAACTGCTTGTTGTATTGCAAATATTATGGTATGTTTACAAGTGTGTAGTGTTTTAATGTTGGCACTCGATTGACTGGGCAAAATTTTAGTGATGCCAGATGGAAAGAATCTGACAGCTCAGCCTGGCTAAGCTTCTAACAGGAAGTGGTTTTGCCTGTCTGTGTCTTCAGATGAGTGCAGGTCTGTCCGTCCACTCACACAAAACGGATGGATTAACGCTGAACAGGCAGGATGGCAGCGGATTGTTGTGTGCCGCTGGTTTGAAGGAGTGAGTCATTACACACTAACACACACACAGCCAAGCACCACTGCCCTCAGAGGATGTGTCTGTGAGTTATCAACACGTGAAGGCTGGACAAATTCACACCATATTCCCAACTGTACTCTTGTGCTATGTTTTGACTTACACTCTTTCTAGCACGTAAGGTCTGTACATGCTCAAAAAGCAGGCAGCATTTTCAGTCTGTCTTTATTTGAACTTCTGTTTATGTATTGCTCTAGAACAGCTAACACCCCCTCCAACCGTAACTTCCCGCTTTCCTGTACTGGCAACACTGCAGGCCCTGTGAATAGTTTTTATGAGTTTGCCTGTCACTTGCTGTGCAGTGGGAGGGTTTCTGTTGCTTGGCTCTCTCTCTCTCTCTCTCCCTCTCTCCCCCCCCGCAACCCACCCACCCACCCTTTCTTCCGTAGTTTTTACATGCTGGAGAGGCGGGGGAAGAGATGGCTGACTCTTGGTGGGCGGGTTCACGAGTTTTTTGGGTAAGAGGGCTGTGGTGATGTCATCAACAGGCTTCAGCTTGAGTCTGAACAGACTCAAGCAGTCCAGGCAGATGAAACAGAGGTGGGAGGGGTGAGGAGATGAGGAGGCGGGCCCGGCTGAGATTAGTTCCTGCAGGAAAAAAAAAGCAAGAGAAAAGTTTCAGTTCTCTGGCCTGCATGGTCGCTGGCCGGTGGACGGACGGCGCTGGAGAGGTGTCAGCAAGAGGAAATGAGCAGCAGGGTTCGGGACCGAGTTTCATCCGAGCTGAAAAGCTGAAAGTGCTACGAGGAAGTGGAGGAAGTGTAAGAGCAGCGTGGTGGAAGTACAGGAGAGGCAGAGAGGAAGAAAGGGCTACAGGGGGACATGACACCCCTGTTGAGTTGGGTGACCAAGGTAGGTGAGTTTGGGAGTGTAGATTCTCTGTGTCTGTGACCTCACTCACACACACACACACACACACACACACACACACACATGCACGCACAGTGCTGGTAGGCTTCTGCTCACAGGTATGGCACGCAGCCTTTGACAGTATGCGTGACATGCGTTGTTGTTCAGTTTTTCAGGTTCATCATCCCTGAGTTGGGCTTTGTCAGGGATTCAGGAATGCGCAGCATTGGGAATGTTCAGCTGCTTTGGCAGTGTAACTGTGTGTTCACCTTATTCAGCACCGAGTGGTTATCTCAAGATGGACAACAAGCTAGCCAGCACAGGTCTGAGTCATGCATCACAATTGCAGCAGCTTTCTAGCGGTCGTTCTTATTATACAGATCATATCTCATGAGTTTGCCTGGCTTGTAACTTCTCGGTCACAGAAGTTTAGATAACCGCTGCGGACGGTTCCCCAGTGAATTTACTTTCTTTGACCTGAGACATGGTCTTTCCATTCCAGTCCTGTCCTCACTGTAGTATGACTTTTCAGGGAGTTTCTCTGGTTGTTGATTGTGAAGATGCAGGGCTGTGGCATGTTGGTAGAGAATTAACAGCTGTATGTGAGCCAACAGCATGTCACGTTGTGGTCGCGTGCTGTTCTCTAGCTGCAGCGGAGAGATGTGCGTCCGTATCGGGGGTTAAATGCTGGGGCTCTTGCAGTGCTGTAGGGTTGGGGGGAGGGTCCCACTTAAAGGCCTCAGCAGACCATAGGCTGCTTCCACAAAAGAGCTTAGATGAGAATATCCATAATACCAAGTATAGGAGCAAGCCTTTTCATGACCTGGACCTGACTTGCATTAATATTATCTGCCAAATCATACAGGTTTTTGCATCCAGGACTCTGTGTAAGTCACGTTGACCATAACCTCATTAATATTCATACAATGCAATGCAATATACAGCATGTGTTTTATGAATATTAATGTTGTTATGGTCATCTTCATGTGTCTCTGATTTTTAATTTTTCTAATCTTCAACCCAATGTTCCCCTCATACTATATATTTTTTCTCTTCAAAAGGATAACAAGATGTGCACATACAAATTCAGTTAACTGATAAAAAAATGAACTGTAGTGTAACTAGTTTAAGAGGAAATAGTGAAGGATTATGGGAAAATATCATGTTTACTTTTCTTGGTAGAACCGAAGTGTCTGTTTCTTGGTTTCTCTGTCGCCATCTGTGTCCTGAAGGCCTTTGAAGAGTGTTTGTTATGGTTGTGTAAGATGCATTTGCCTCAATGTTTCCTAACGATGGGTTATTTCCCCTATTATGATTCTTGTAAATGTATCCAAACATGTTACACTTGCAGAATCATAAAATACAATGTGCATATTCTATGGCTAAACAAATTCCTGACTGAGTTGTGTCATAAAAAAAGAAAAAAAATCATCAACCCTCCCAATGGCAAAAACAGGGTCTTCATTGTTGCTGGGTAGGCAGGGCAGAGTACAGGTCCGGCAGGCTGTTACGGGAAGCTGAACGGTGTTGCGGGTGCCGTAGCCCAGCCTGTGAGCGCAACGCCTCAGGTTACTGCTGCTCATTGAGCTGATGGAGAGTCACTGCTCATTGCCTGTGCAGTGTCTCCAGGGAGACGGGCTATAGAGGGAACTTCAGCTACACGCTGCTGCCATGTACAGTGAGTGTCGAGTCAGGCCTCATGGCTGTTCTCCTCCTCAGGTTGAATGTGTGCCTGATCTTAGCTGCTGCTGTGCTTTGTTAGTGTGCTGTAACAGTCTGTAACATTTATAAGAGGCTGAGCATCAATAAGGCCAAGAATGTGACCGTGCACACAGCAGGCTGCTGATTCATGTGTGTTCGTATACCAAACGACATCACACCAAGCATATATGCATTTTAGAGAAAGTCTTAACCTATTTCAGTTACAGTGTTGCTGCACTGTTGCTGTAGGGTGAAACTACAGGGAGTGATCAGTTGTCGCATAACAGAGCAGCACGCCCATTCAGGGGCAAGACGTGGCAGGACTGCGGCTCCTGGAGAACCAGCTGAGCCTTAGCTGCATCAGGAGGCGTCGGCTTGTTTACAGTGTAGTTCCATGTCAGGCTTCCCCGCCCAGGCTGACAGCGCTTCACTGTAGGAGGTCTGTACCTGTGTGCAACAGGGGCACCTCTGACCAGAGCACAGGTGCTGAGCTGCTTTGTGTCTGATGAGGAACACACTGAATCAGACCTGTTGGCATAACAGTGGAAGTTTGAATGAATAACACAAGCACGTAGAGGAAGTACTCTCTCAGTCTGTGTTAGTAGTTCCTTTTGAAAGCCACATGCAAAGGCACTAATGAAATGCTCAGGTATAAATAATTTCCCATTAAATTTTACTAAAGCACAAGGTGAAGTCTAGATGGTGAATATTCAGTCAGAAATGAAGAGGCAGATTCAGGCCTATGTGTGTTAGAATGAGAATGAGGGGTGAATGAGGGTCCTGTCAATTTCTGGGAGTTACAGCTTATCACTCCTCCAGTAAGGACCTGTCTGTGGTACAGTGCGTGCTGTATAAAACAGCGTGTGCTCTAGTCCTATTGTGTCATCATCTGGTGGTTATCCATGGTCCACAGTTTGATTATGTCATATAGGCACAAATGACCTGAGAAAAGGAGCTCTAGGAGGAAGTAGAGTAAAAAAATCAGATCTCCTCTAGATTATTGCATGACTGTGTTTGTGTGTTTTATTTTACACAAGCAGACAGTGTCATGCATGTGGGCTTGTGTAGAAACAAGTATTTTCTAATATCTCTGTTGTGATGGTTATTCATCCCTATGAACCCCTGCGCTCCGTGTTTGCAAGGTTTCCATGTTAAAGCCTTTTGTGTCATGAAGACAACATCTATGTGTGTGTGTGTGTGTGTGTGTGTGTGTGTGTGTGTGTGTGTGTGTGTGTGTGTGTGTGTGTGTGTGTGTGT